>JAVTVY010050088.1:0-22667 GCA_036873755.1 Hanleya hanleyi | reverse complement strand
ACGAGTAGTAGCGAAAGTGGCCATTTTCGGGCAGTACATGAAGGTATTTTGGGGTCGAGATGGGCTATTCACGGTTCGAATGCGTCCTAGAAGGTGTCATCTTGTAGTTCTCGGGGTGTACATTCCGATTTGAGGGATGTCCGCGTCATCTGTGACGTCATCGGTGACGTCATCGGTACGAGTAGCAGCGAAAGTGGACATTTTCGGGCAGTACATGAAGGTATTTGGGATCGAGATGGGCTATTCACGGTTCGAATGCGTCCTCGAAGGTGTCATCTTGTAGTTCTCGGGGTGTACATTCCGATTTGAGGGATGTTCGCGTCATCTGTGACGTCATCGGTACGAGTAGCAGCGAAAGCGGCCATTTTGCTGCGTACATGAAGGTATTTCAGTCGAGATGGTGCGGTAGGAATATTCTGCGCATGCGCAGACGCAATGCGGTTTCCTGTCCAATCAGGAAGCCGGTATTTCAAATCCGTCACAGAGCTCTCAGCCAATCAGAAGCGAGTATTTGACCCGGTGCATTGCGGCCATATCCAAGATGGCGGCACGTATGTTCAAGATGGCGGCACATCCGGTGTCGAAAACTGGCCATTTCGTCGGGATGTGGTCACCTAGTGTCGAAAACTGATCCTTGTATGGGTCCTGCTAGACGTTTTGACGCCATCATATAGACCGGAGAGAGACAGAGAAAACAACAACAACAAGGATGACACATAAGAGAACAACAACAACAAGAAGTTTTTTCATATAGTTTATTCTCCCCAATGTTACATCATACCCACGCTGGGGGAGTCGCGTTGGGTATATTTACAATTCAAGAAGATTCTTGTCCAATCAGAGGCCACCATTTGCATGTTTCATATTCGTTCCTGTCCGTTAGCTGTATTCTTGTCCAATCAGAAGTCGCCATTTCAGAAAGTTCCATCTTCGGCCATGTTCGCTCTGAACCGTTTGTTCTAATCGTCATCGGGCAGGCCAGGATACCGTTGAGGCCACATATCCTCACATAGTTGTTTGTGCATTCTGAGTATCTATCAGTGCATGGGTGAACTCTTTCATCCGATGGGGATGGTGGTCAGTTTAACCACGAAGAACGTAACATTGGTCACCCTCTCCACTTGCCATTTTGTGTTGGGGCGTTGTTGTTGGGCCCATTCCAAACTATCCACGCTGTCCAGTTCCTTCAGCATCGTCTCCAGTGACGCACGATGTATAATGGTGAAAGGCTGGTCAAACACCCGGGTATTATTGCTGGGATAAAAGTAACGGAGCTGGTCTGTCTCTTTATGGCGAAGAATGTATCCAAAAGTGAGATTTAACTTGAAGGCTGTATCTTGGTCGTTGAAGATGGCTTCCACGTAGCTACGTAGACGGATGTTTTCTTCCAACCGAAAATTATATAAGTCCAATATCGGGCGATGCCGATGAAAACAGTGTCGGATCATGTACCAATGGCGTCGATACATCTCACGCACTGGATGATCTTCGGGTAAGAGATCGCTGGGAACATCCACCGCATCTTCCAGAAAAGGTTCGATGTTGTCAGGCGTATGACGCGAAACCGTAACGGCGGAGTCCGGCTGGATATCCAGGCTCTTCTGAACTGTGGGTACAGGCGGGCTCTCCGTCATCGCATCACCCGCGGCGTTCGTCTCCCCGGGCTTATCTTCACTGGGCCTGACCTTTTGCGGCTCCTCTTCAGTAGGAAGTTGTCGCCCAAATCGTAGAGACGGGACATGAATCAAACGTTGGTGCCGTCTTAACTGACTGGGTCGTTTGAAGAGTTGACCACATTCATTACATTGTTCCGTCGCACCCTCGTGGAGTGAGCGTTCGTGGCGCAGTAAAGCATCTTCCCGATTAAATGACCGTCCGCAGGTTATACAAGTATACCGTGCACCGTTGTGGATGGAGGCCTCGTGGCGTCGTAATTTTTCTGGGCGAGTAAATGACTTCTGGCAAGTTGCGCAAGTGAACATCTTGGTGGTGGACAGAGTGTCTGATGAAACGGCAAGGCCGCTTCCCTTTTATAGCACGCTAGCTGTTGGTCTATTTTTAGCACACTCAGTTCAACTACCTACCGGATGTAGGCTGTTTCTAATCGTCATCGGGCAGGCCAGGATACCGTTGAGGAAACATATCCTCAGATAGTTGTTTGCGCATTCTGAGTATCTTTCAGTGCATGGGTGAATACTTTCAGCCGATGGGGGTGGTGGGTCAGTTTAACCACGAAGAACGTAACATTGGTGACCCTCTCCACTATCCATTTGGTGTTGGGACGCTGTTCATAGGCCCATTCCAAGGGATCCACAGTGTCCAGTTGGGCCAGCATCGTCTCTAGCGACGCCCGATTGGTGATTGTGAAAGGATGGTCGTACACTGGGTTGATGGCACTGGAATAGAAATAGCACAATTCACGCGTCATCTTATGGCATAAGATGTACCCAAATGCTACATTTAATGTGAAGGACGTAGGTTGGTCATTGAAGATGGCTTCCACGTAGCTGCGTAGACGGGCGAGGTCGGTCAGTCGGAAATTGTACAACTCCAATATAGGGCGATGACGGTGGAAGCAGTGTCGGATCATGGACCAATGGCGTCGATATATCTCACTCACTGGATGATCTTCGGGTAAGAGATCGCTGGGAACATCCACCGCATCTTCCAGAAAATGTTCGTTGTTGTCAGGCGTATGACTGAAAACAGTAATGCTAGGAAGCGGCTGGATATCTAGGCTCTTCTGAGCTGTGGGTATAGGCGGGCTCTCCGTGATCGCATCACCAGTGGCATTCTTCTCCCCGGGTTCATCTTCAGTGGATCTGTCCCTCCTGGGTGCCTCTTTAGTGGAAAGTTGGCCCTCATGCCATGGTGACGGACCATGAATCAAACGCTCATGCCGTTTTAACTGACTGGGTCGTCTGAAGAGTTGACCACATTCTTCGCATGGACGCTTGGGTGGCCCATGAATTGAACGTTCATGGCGCTGTAAATGATCTGGGCGCTGAAACGACAGTGTAGGCCTACATATCGTACAGCTATACCGGGCGGTTCCATCGTGCTTGGTAGCCTCATGGCGGCGCAAGTCGTGCCGACGAGTGAACGATTTCGAGCACGTAGTACAAGTGAACATCTTGGTGGTTGACAGAGTGTCTGATGAAACGGTCAGGCCGTTTCCTTTTTATAGCAAGCTAGCTGTTGATCTATTTTTAGCACCATCAGTTCAACTTGGACGTCAGCGACAAGAACCCGGATGTAGGCGCGGACGTCATTGACAAAGAGCTCGGATGTACAAGAACCCGGATGTACCCGGATGTTATGCGTCTGTGTGTCTGTGTGCGTGTGTGCATGAGCCGAGTTCTAAGGGCCCCGGAGAGAGAACAACAACAACAAGGATGACACATGAGAGAGGACCAATACATATGGACACATGTTCATTCCTATATTTAAAGACTCTACCACCACCACCACCAACTCCACCAACACCACCACCCACACCACCAACAATTCACACACCAAGCCGCCGCCATCTTAAACCCACCTCCACCACACACCAAGCCGCCGCCATCTTAAACCCACCTCCACCACACACCAAGCCGCCGCCATCTTAAACCCACCTCCACCACACACCAAGCCGCCGCCATCTTAAACCCACCTCCACCACACACCAAGCCGCCGCCATCTTAAACCCACCTCCACCACACACCAAGCCGCCGCCATCTTAAACCCACCTCCACCACAAACCAAGCCGCCGCCATCTTAAACCCACCTCCACCACACACCAAGCCGCCGCCATCTTAAACCCACCTCCACCACACACCAAGCCGCCGCTTCTGATTGGTGTACGGCGCTAAAGGTGACCGGAACTGACCTTTGACCCCGGCGCGCAAAGGTTTCCACCGCGGTGGAAACCTTTACACCGCGCGCGCCGGGGTCAAAGGTCAGTTCCGGTCACCTTTAGCGCCGTACACCAATCAGAAGCGGCGGCTTGGTGTGTGGTGGAGGTGGGTTTAAGATGGCGGCGGCTTGGTGTGTGGTGGAGGTGGGTTTAAGATGGCGGCGGCTTGGTTTGTGGTGGAGGTGGGTTTAAGATGGCGGCGGCTTGGTGTGTGGTGGAGGTGGGTTTAAGATGGCGGCGGCTTGGTGTGTGGTGGAGGTGGGTTTAAGATGGCGACGGCTTGGTGTGTGGTGGAGGTGGGTTTAAGATGGCGGCGGCTTGGTGTGTGGTGGAGGTGGGTTTAAGATGGCGGCGGCTTGGTGTGTGGTGGAGGTGGGTTTAAGATGGCGGCGGCTTGGTGTGTGGTGGAGGTGGGTTTAAGATGGCGGCGGCTTGGTGTGTGGTGGAGGTGGGTTTAAGATGGCGGCGGCTTGGTGTGTGGTGTTGGTGGTGTGCGGTGGTGGTGTTGGTGGAGTTGGTGGTGGTGGTGGTGGTAGAGTCTTTAAATATAGGAATGAACATGTGTCCATATGTATTGGTCCTCTCTCATGTGTCATCCTTGTTGTTGTTGTTCTCTCTCCGGGGCCCTTAGAACTCGGCTCATGCACACACGCACACAGACACACAGACGCATAACATCCGGGTACATCCGGGTTCTTGTACATCCGAGCTCTTGTCAATGACGTCCGCGCCTACATCCGGGTTCTTGTCGCTGACGTCCAAGTTGAACTGATGGTGCTAAAAATAGACCAACAGCTAGCTTGCTATAAAAAGGAAACGGCCTGACCGTTTCATCAGACACTCTGTCAACCACCAAGATGTTCACTTGTACTACGTGCTCGAAATCGTTCACTCGTCGGCACGACTTGCGCCGCCATGATGCTACCAAGCACGATGGAACCGCCCGGTATAGCTGTACGATATGTAGGCCTACACTGTCGTTTCAGCGCCCAGATCATTTACAGCGCCATGAACGTTCAATTCATGGGCCACCTAAGCGTCCATGCGAAGAATGTGGTCAACTCTTCAGACGACCCAGTCAGTTAAAACGGCATGAGCGTTTGAATCATGGTCCGTCACCATGGCATGAGGGCCAACTTTCCACTAAAGAGGCACCCAGGAGGGACAGATCCACTGAAGATGAACCCGGGGAGAAGAATGCCACTGGTGATGCGATCACGGAGAGCCCGCCTATACCCACAGCTCAGAAGAGCCTAGATATCCAGCCGCTTCCTAGCATTACTGTTTTCAGTCATACGCCTGACAACAACGAACATTTTCTGGAAGATGCGGTGGATGTTCCCAGCGATCTCTTACCCGAAGATCATCCAGTGAGTGAGATATATCGACGCCATTGGTGCATGATCCGACACTGCTTCCACCGTCATCGCCCTATATTGGACTTGTACAATTTCCGACTGACCGACCTCGCCCGTCTACGCAGCTACGTGGAAGCCATCTTCAATGACCAACTACGTCCTTCACATTAAATGTAGCATTTGGGTACATCTTATGCCATAAGATGACGCGTGAATTGTGCTATTTCTATTCCAGTGCCATCAACCCAGTGTACGACCATCCTTTCACAATCACCAATCGGGCGTCGCTAGAGACGATGCTGGCCCAACTGGACACTGTGGATCCCTTGGAATGGGCCTATGAACAGCGTCCCAACACCAAATGGATAGTGGAGAGGGTCACCAATGTTACGTTCTTCGTGGTTAAACTGACCCACCACCCCCATCGGCTGAAAGTATTCACCCATGCACTGAAAGATACTCAGAATGCGCAAACAACTATCTGAGGATATGTTTCCTCAACGGTATCCTGGCCTGCCCGATGACGATTAGAAACAGCCTACATCCGGTAGGTAGTTGAACTGAGTGTGCTAAAAATAGACCAACAGCTAGCGTGCTATAAAAGGGAAGCGGCCTTGCCGTTTCATCAGACACTCTGTCCACCACCAAGATGTTCACTTGCGCAACTTGCCAGAAGTCATTTACTCGCCCAGAAAAATTACGACGCCACGAGGCCTCCATCCACAACGGTGCACGGTATACTTGTATAACCTGCGCACGGTCATTTAATCGGGAAGATGCTTTACTGCGTCACGAACGCTCACTCCACGAGGGTGCGACGGAACAATGTAATGAATGTGGTCAACTCTTCAAACGACCCAGTCAGTTAAGACGGCACCAACGTTTGATTCATGTCCCGTCTCTACGATTTGGGCGACAACATCCTACTGAAGAGGAGCCGCAAAAGGTCAGGCCCAGTGAAGATAAGCCCGGGGAGACGAACGCCGCGGGTGATGCGATGACGGAGAGCCCGCCTGTACCCACAGTTCAGAAGAGCCTGGATATCCAGCCGGACTCCACCGTTACGGTTTCGCGTCATACGCCTGACAACATCGAACCTTTTCTGGAAGATGCGGTGGATGTTCCCAGCGATCTCTTACCCGAAGATCATCCAGTGCGTGAGATGTATCGACGCCATTGGTACATGATCCGACACTGTTTTCATCGGCATCGCCCGATATTGGACTTATATAATTTCCGGTTGGAAGAAAACATCCGTCTACGTAGCTACGTGGAAGCCATCTTCAACGACCAAGATACAGCCTTCAAGTTAAATCTCACTTTTGGATACATTCTTCGCCATAAAGAGACAGACCAGCTCCGTTACTTTTATCCCAGCAATAATACCCGGGTGTTTGACCAGCCTTTCACCATTATCCATCGTGCGTCACTGGAGACGATGCTGAAGGAACTGGACAGCGTGGATAGTTTGGAATGGGCCCAACAACAACGCCCCAACACAAAATGGCAAGTGGAGAGGGTGACCAATGTTACGTTCTTCGTGGTTAAACTGACCACCATCCCCATCGGATGAAAGTATTCACCCATGCACTGATAGATACTCAGAATGCACAAACAACTATCTGAGGATATGTGGCCTCAACGGTATCCTGGCCTGTCCGATGACGATTAGAACAAACGGTTCAGAGCGAACATGGCCGAAGATGGAACTTTCTGAAATGGCGACTTCTGATTGGACAAGAATACATCTAACGGACAGGAACGAATATGAAACATGCAAATGGTGGCCTCTGATTGGACAAGAATCTTCTTGAATTGTAAATATACCCAACGCGGCTCCCCCAGCGTGGGTATGATGTAACATTGGGGAGAATAAACTATATGAAAAAAACTTCTTGTTGTTGTTGTTCTCTCATGTGTCATCCTTGTTGTTGTTGTTTTCTCTGTCTCTCTCCGGTCTATATCATGGCGTCAAAACGTCTAGCAGGACCCATACAAGGACCAGTTTTCGACACTAGGTGACCACATCCGACGAAATGGCCAGTTTTCGACACCGGATGTGCCGCCATCTTGAACATACGTGCCGCCATCTTGGATATGGCCCATAATGCACCGGGTCAAAATACTCGCTTCTGATTGGCTGAGAGCTCTGTGACGGATTTGAAATACTCGCTTCTGATTGGACGAGAGCTCCGCATTGCGTCTGCGCATGCGCAGAATGATATTCCTACTGCACCATCTCGACCCCAAATACCTTCATGTACTGCCCGAAAATGGCCACTTTCGCTACTACTCGTACCGATGACGTCACCGATGACGTCACAGATGACGCGAACATCCCTCAAATCGAAATGTACACCCCGAGAACCACAAGATGACACCTTCGAGGACGCATTCGAACCGTGAATAGCCCATCTCGATCCCAAATACCTTCATGTACTGCCCGAAAATGTCCACTTTCGCTACTACTCGTACCGATGACGTCACCGATGACGTCACTGATGACGTCACAGATGACGCGAACATCCCTCAAATCGGAATGTACACCCCGAGAACTACAAGATGACACCTTCCAGGACGCATTCGAACCGTGAATAGCCCATCTCGACCCCAAATACCTTCATGTACTGCCCGAAAATGACCACTTTCGCTACTACTCGTACCGATGACGTCACCGATGACGTCACAGATGACGCGAACATCCCTCAAATCGGAATGTACACCCTGAGAACTACAAGATGACACCTTCGAGGACGCATTCGAACCGTGAATAGCCCATCTCGATCCCAAATACCTTCATGTACTGCCCGAAAATGTCCACTTTACCTACTACAGAACCAACTGCGCATGCGCAGATTAACGCGACATGCATTCAAAAACACACCATTCTGACTCTACTCCCACGAAGCTTCGGCTCTGACACCTCACACGACCCATTCGAACCGTGATTAGCTCATTCCTAACCCAACACTACCCCTACATAGCACCCAAAATGCCTGTTTTCATACTACACCAGCACGCTGCGCATGCGCAGACTATTGAACACGGGAGAGCCAATAGTGTAGTCAAAGTGCTCCTCCACGAGAGCTTCAAAAATACAAGACCTCACTCGACCCCATTGACCATTAGGGACTCACCTAGACTCCAACATGTCCACTCCCTGTGGCCCTATACAAATCTACAGCCATGCAGTATAGCCCATGGGCCTTACCCAGGCCTTGGTGACTTTTTTTCAAAAATTCACCGATTCGCACGGGGACACTTCCTATCATGTTCTAAATGACGAGATGAGTAAAACGAGACCCCACAACCCTACCGCAAATGTATAGAAGTACGTTTCCCAGGGGGACAAACATTGATCCTATACCCTCAGTATGGGACTATATGAGGCTATATCGTACTTTTTCAAAAATTTCACCGATTCGCACGGGGACACTTCCCATCATGTTCTAAATGACGAGACGAGTAAAACGAGACCCCACAACCCTACCGCAAATGTATAGAAGTACGTTTCCCAGGGGGACAAACATTGATCCCATACCCTCAGTATGGGACTATATGGGGCTCGGTGACTTTTTTCAAAAATTTCACCGATTCGCACGGGGACACTTCCTATCATGTTCTAAATGACGAGACGAGTAAAACGAGACCCCACAACCCTACCGCAAATGTATAGAAGTACGTTTCCAGGATGGTCCTATACCTCCAATACCCCATATAGGCATTTTCCCGTAATTTAGGATAAAGTCCGTATTCCGTATTTTTTCAGGAAAATTTTTACATACACCCACCCTGGAACTAGGGGGAGATAACTCTATTGATAGACAAGTCCCGTTAAGCCCGGCGACCTATATACCCCTCATACCCCATATAGGCATTTTCCCAGGTTTTTCGATAAAGTCCGTGTTCCGTATTTTTTTTTTCAGGAAAAATTTTACATGCACCCACCCCATTGCCTGAATGCCTCTTCACCTAGGCTTCACTTTGATACCTCACTCGACCCCATTCGACCATTAGGGGCTCCCCTAGATGCCAAAACGTCTATTTTCATACCCTTGGGCCACTGCGCATGCGCAGAATGACCCTAATTCAACCCCACACCCAGTCCATCAGATGCCCCTTCATGAATGCTTCACTTTGATACCTCACTCGATCCCATTGGACCATTAGGGGCTCCCTTAGCTCCAAAAAGGCTATTTTCATGCCCTTGGGCCACCGCGCATGCGCAGAAGGCCGATATGTCAACCCCACACCCAGTCCATCAGATGCCCCTTCACGAATGCTTCACTTTGATACCCTACTCGACCCCATTGGACCATTAGGGGCTCCCCTAGCTCCAAAACGTCTATTTCCATACCCTTGGGTCACCGCGCATGCGCAGAATGCCGATATTTCCAACCCCACACCCAACCCATTAGATGCCCTCTTCATGAATGCTTCGCCATTGATGCCTCACTGACCCCATCGGTCCACTAGCTCCCCTAGCTCCAAAAGGCTATTTTCATACCCTCTTCGGCCACCGCGCATGCGCAGAAGGCCGCTATTTCAACCCCACCCAGTCCATTAGATGCCCCTTCATGAATGCTTCACATTGATACCTCACTCGACCCCATCGGTCCACTAGGGGCTCCCCTAGCTCCAAAAAGGCTATTTTCATACCCTTCGGCCACCGCGCATGCGCAGAAGGCCGCTATTTCAACCCCACGCCCAGCCCATTAGATGCCCCTTCATGAATGCTTCACATTGATCTCACTCGACCCCATCGGTCCACTAGGGGCTCCCCTAGCTCCAAAAAGGCTATTTTCATACCCTTCGGCCACCGCGCATGCGCAGAAGGCCGCTATGTCAATCCCACACTATTTGCATATATTATAATATTACGGTGATGTGTCCACATATAATATATATTTATGATGGATAATAGTGATGGTATTGACGGCGTTCCTTATGATAACTGGGACTCGTTACCTTTTAGCAATATAGATGAAATTCCCAACACTTATGATAATAGTACCTCTTGTAACAATACTTTCGATTATCAAAATATGTGTTTTAATCCACTGAAACTGAATATAGATGAAGCCGAGCGCTACCTGACTGATGATAACTCTTATGAAGCTGATCACTGGGACAAACTAAGAGTACACCAATCTAATTATTTTGAAGAAGATTCCTTCAATGAAAAATTGAACGATCTACCATCGCTCCGGAGTGATAATTTATCTATTTTACACATCAATGCCCGTAGTTTAAGAAAACATTATACTGAAATAGTGGGGTCCATTTCTAATCTCAATCTACATTTCTCTGTCCTGGGCATTTCTGAAAGTTGGCTGGACCCCAAAATTGAGAAATTATTTGACATCCCTGGTTATACTCCTTTTACCTCATCTAGATCTAAGAAGAAAGGCGGAGGCCTTGTCATGTACGTTAGAAGCGACGTCAAATCGTGTATTGTCAGAGAAGACCTGTCAGCTCATAACGACGACCAGTATGAATCTCTGTTTGTAGAAATTGAAAGCCCTACCCAGAATAATGGTGAAAGTCAAAGTCCTAACAAGTACATTATCGGTTTATTTTATCGCCCACCGGGGAAAAGTGTCGAACAATTCAATGTTAGCCTGAATGATACCTTAAAGCGAATGAAATCTGAGAGAAAGCGATGTTTTCTTATGGGTGACTTCAACGTTGACTTGTTTAAAGTTGATACCCATTTGCCTTCAAAACATTTTCTTGAAACAATGATGTCTTATCACTTTTTTTCATCAATCAGGAAACCTACCAGAGTTACTTCCCATTCTGCGACATTAATTGATAACATATTTTCTAATTCCTATGATGCACCTATTATATCTGGTATCCTATTAACCGACATATCCGATCACTTCCCCATTTTTCTCATTGACGATACCGTCTCCTCTTATGTCAATCAGCCAACCACTAGAGTATCGCGAAAATTTACCCCCGAAAACAAAGATATATTTGTAGATAAAATAAAACGATGTGACTGGAATCCTATGATCAGTGAAACCAGCGATGTAAACGAAGCTTATGAATCATTTCAAAATGATTTTATGAATATTTTCGATGACTGTTTTCCTCTTGAGGAGACACGCATATCTAGTTATAAAATACTTAAACCTTGGGTGACGCCTGCTCTTCTTCATTCGATCCGTGAGAAGAACAGACTCTTTAATCTACAACTTCGTCTTAATGATGTAAGTATCCGACGCCAATATCGCCAATACAGAAACAAATTGAACCATCTTCTCAAAACGGCAAAAAAAACAGTTCTTTCATGATAGATTCAATACATACAATAATGATATTAAAGGTACATGGAAGATTATTAATCAACTTCTTAATAGATCTAGCAAAAGCAGTACCTCCAGTTCATTTCTAATTGGTGACCGAGAAATAACAGATCCTCTTGAAGTCGCGGATAAATTTAACGAATATTTTTGTACCGTAGCTAGCAAACTTGCTGATAAAATACCTAATGTAAATGTAGAGTATTCCAAATTCTTGAAGAACCCAATAGATGAGGATTTTGAATTTACTCCATCCAGTGCAACAGAGGTAACGGAGCTTATACTAAATTCGAAATGTGCCGCACCTGGTATTGACGGAATATGTATGTCTATGGTCAAACTGGTTGCCAGTGACATTGCGTCACCTTTATCTTGTATTATAAATCTATCCTTCCAAACAGGAGTTTTCCCGTCTGCCATGAAAATCGCTAAACTGTCGCCAATATTCAAATCTGGTGATACCCACTTATTGAAAAATTATCGGCCTATATCCGTTTTACCGTGCTATAGCAAAATTCTTGAAAAGGCCGCGGCCTCTCGAATAACTGATTTCCTAGGAAAAATGAACATTCTTTGCGCGAATCAATTTGGCTTCAGAAAAAACCATTCTACTTTCCTTGCTGTCCTTTCATTGCACGAAGCCCTGGTCACCGCTAGGGAATCTAAACAATTCAGCATTGTGACATTTTTAGATCTTTCTAAGGCATTCGACACAGTCAATCATACTATTTTAGTAGAAAAAATGAGTTACTATGGCTTTCAGGTTATCAGTAACCATTGGTTTAAAAGTTACTTGACAGACCGTTATCAATCTACATTATATAACGATACTATTTCGTCACCAGGTCTTGTTACGTGTGGTGTTCCACAAGGGTCTATACTAGGACCTATACTATTTCTCATATACATTAACGATTTAAATATGGCTATTCACTCTTCAGAAATTATCCTGTTTGCTGATGATACAAGTGTAATACTGTCCGATGAAAATCCTCTTTCCCTTTTTCAAACTATGTCTGCTGAGCTTCATTTTATGTACAACTGGTTTTCAAGCAACATGTTATCCTTAAACCTTGAGAAAACAAAATTCATGCTTATTCAGCCACATTCACATGCACGTTTAGATTTTACGCCAACGTTATCTGTTTTAGGGTTCAGTATAGAACAAGTTAAGTCATTCAAATTTCTTGGAGTTTATGTGAATGATAAGTTAACATGGACTACCCATATAAATGAAATATGTAAAATAATCTCTAGAAACATAGGTGTCCTAAACTGCATCAAAGGAGCCCTTACTAAAAGAACCCTTTACATTATTTATTATTCTTTGATTTATCCATATATATCTTATTGCAATGTGGTATGGTCTAATACTTATCCGAGTCATCTTCATACACTTGTTTTACTGCAGAAGAGAGTCGTTAGAATTATTTCACTGAGCCCTAGACTTGAGCACACTGCGCCTTTGTTTGCCTCCTACAAGATCCTGAGATTGTCAGAACTGAACCTTTACCTCACTCTGCAGTTTGCCCATAAGTTTTTTCATAAATTCGATTTAGTTCCAGTTCGTTTTCAAAATTATTTTACGAGACAGATCCAGGTACACGCCTACCCTACGCGCGGTCATTTGTATAATTTATATCGACCTTTCTATCGGACAAATCTTTCTTTACATACTCTGAAAATTATTGCTCCAAAAGAATGGAACAAGCTGCCGTCAACCTTAAAGTCATGCGAATCCATATCACTATTCAAATCAAAACTGAAAGAATATTTACTTAATGTATAAGGCTCTCACCGACCCAGGAATATGTTATATGGCAAACAAATGCACATTGTTCATTTATAATCTCTGTTTATTCACCTAATTTATACTTAATCTTCGCCCAGTCTTGTCTATCTAAATCCTGTATAAATCTGTCTTTAAATATTTAGTTTTATATTACTTGGGACATTACAAGCCCTTTGGGGTTTTCATCCCGCCAGATTTTCATGATGTATGTGTATAAATTTTAACTTTATTGTACATATGTTTTATCTGGTGAATAAACGAACAAACAAACAAACAAACACCCAGCCCATTAGATGCCCCTTCATGAATGCTTCACATTGATACCTCACTCGACCCCATCGGTCCACTAGGGGCTCCCCTAGCTCCAAAAAGGCTATTTTCATACCCTTCGGCCACCGCGCATGCGCAGAAGGCCGATATGTCAACCCCACACCCAGCCCATTAGATGCCCCTTCACCTAAGCTTCACTTTGATACCTCACTCGACCCATCGGACCATTTTATCTAGGGACTACTTTTTCTCCGCGGAAGCTTTTTCCCGAGACCGAATCACCGCCAGACATGACCGCATCACCGCGGATGAATACATGGAACTATTTTTGACCTGGAAAAATTGGAACTCTCCTGTGCTGGAGGTAGCTTTTTGGTCAATTTGAAATATGGGCGGGGCATCTCCAAAGGTCAGACGAATACTCGCTTCTGATTGGTCGAGAGCCCCACACTTGCCCCACAAATTTGCATAAATAATACCTAATCGGGTTTTTCTATACTACTGGCCCCGCCAAAAAAATAATGGTCAAGCAGGTAAAACTGTACAGCATTTAAAGAGCGTTTTCTTAAAATGGAATATATAAAAGCTGACGTTTATTATGTTTATATCTTAAAAGTGTCTACCAACCAAGGTCTCCGCAACTCTAAGTTTATTTCCATCTCCCGCTGTCCATGTCATTTTTATGCAGATGTAGTTCAGAATCCTGAAATCTGGCCAATGGCATGAAACTAAGCACAATAACGCGAATTCAAAAGAGGGAGATCAGATACCACACCTTCGTGCTTCTCCACTGAATAGCAAGCTTCTGGTCCATAGTGCCATAATCGAAAGAGATTTCATATTACAGCGCCAATTCCAGATGTGTATGAAATAAAAGAAAAATAACGAAAACGCGATGTTTTCCTGCAAGACTGAAGCGGTTAACTTTTCAATGGTTCGTTGATTGTCCAATCAACAGAATCGTATGGAGTATATCACAACATGTAGAAATATAAGACACATGCAACAATCTTTAAAAATTTATATCCTATCAATGCTCCCCAATCGTGCAAGTCGCTATATAAAATCTTGCGTATTTAAATTGAATCTGGTGTTCTCAGCACCCATGTCATAAATATTTAATGGCATTATGATGTCGGGGTCGCATCTGGACTGATCCACTTGCAGTCGGGGAGGGGAGATAGGGCCACCGTCTAAGTTTACGCCAATGTTTACACCAAAGACCAGTCCATATATCTACCTCGTATTATTGTGTCGCAATGTCTGGACCACGGCAACATGAAAAGACACACCACCAGCGCGGTGCCTGGTTCGGCTGAGCTAACCAAAAATTCTCTACCATTAATGTGCCCTTCAAAGCAATATGAAGTGTTCTCAGGACTGGTTGACGCTCGAGTTACTACTGCAAGCGTGTTAGATCCTGCAAGCGACATATCCAAATGGGGGAGCAGATAGAATTTAATTTTAATTAGATTTACACTTGCAAGTTTGGATTCATGAAACTATTGCATACAGCACATGTGAGATGGACATGATTACACTGATCTAAGCATATCTTGATATGTTTCCGTATATGGTTGGCCGCAGGGGACAGAAATCGGTTTCAATGCTTAGGATTAATTCGTTTTATACCTCGATCTAAGTCTAACAGTCAAATTATTGCTTCAATTCCTCGGCCTAAATGGTTCTAAACCGCGGAATAAATCGATTTAGACCTAGGATTAAATTCCTGAGTTCATTTGTGGAAATATATTTTATTTAATCCACGGCCTTGATCTTGGTTTTAGTCCGCGGAATAAAACGTTCATGTCCTAGGCTTTAGCCACCAATAAAAATTTAGTTTCCAGTCCGATGTTTTCTCCATCCAATGAATTATCGGACAACAAACTCGGTTTCGATTGGTGGACTAAAACCTAGAGTTTGAACGTTTTAAACCTCGGACTGGAAGGATCAAGGCCGCGGATTAAGTAAAATTCATTCCCGCAAATGAACTCAGAGACATATTCCTAGGTGTAAGTGTTTATTCCGCGGTTTAGAATGCTTTTTTACCGAGGAATTGAAGCAGTAATTTGACTGGTGGACTTTGAATCCGAGGTCTAAATTGATTTAACCCTAGGCTTTGATAGGCCATATCCGTAATAGTCAGTGTTATTATCACCCCCCAACTTTGGTGCAATCTTACACAAATCTCTATAGTGATCATCTATCAGTTGATGATGCAGATAATGTTGTAACGGCAGTTTACCATGAATAATGCATAAGCACTATAACATTGAAATACCAAATTCAATAATTGCGTTAGAACATTAGAGCTTCATGTACAACATAATTCTAAAGGCAAGGGTTAAATTCTCTGATTAGAGATGTACGTACGAGTATAGCAGGATTTTTTTCGATCATTTTACTCCTGTCACATCATCTCGTCTAGTATGCCATTTCGGGAAGAAGTATCTGTTGGTCACTGCTGGCCAACAATAAACCTTCAGCAGCAATGCAGAGTAGTTGGGTCCTTTGGATGACCCAAATGACGATATAAGAAACGGTTCAGGCGGCTCTTTCCGTTTTTGAGATTATCTGTTTCTCGCTCAATATATGTCGCGATAGTGTCGAATGAAACAACCGAATATTGTCTAAAAATTTCCACTATTCCGCACTTCCATGCATCGGAAGGACATCTTTTCTGACAGTCGCGTCATTTCTCTTATAAGCTGATACAATTTCTTTGAAAAGACAAGAAACCATTAGATTCGCTGGTTATGGGCAACAATGTCACGTACAACAAAATTGCATATTGGCCAAGGTCACTTATACCTTGAACGAAAAGATGTGCCGCAATGGACCTGAACCCTGGTGACGTATTATACCTCTTTCAGTCACGTGATAAATTGTGCATTCATACATCTTCAAAACACACCTCATGGGGGCCAACACCTCATTAAAACTCTCTAGGTTTACAATCCATACAAATATAAAAAAAAGGTGGACAGTTGCGTTCACAAGCTGACCTTGCACACGTGCATACGTTCACAGTGTGAAATTCTAGTCACGTTTCTTTTAATTAAATAATTAAAGGTTGAAGAAGGGCTGCAGAGTTTCTTTCGTACTGTCTTACAGCAATATATCGCTAACCATTTTGATAAGGACAGAAATCATTCCATGTAATTACTTGGCCCCTTGATATGGTATTGATAAGGAATGGTTGTATATAGAGTTGAAGTCGAATCACCCAGGCTAATTTAATTAATTGGAGAGTTATAAACCCACATACTCTGAGGGTCACAGGTTCGAATTTCTAACTCGGGATCACCCATGTAGCGCAAGCATATGCTTTATCAGTGAATTGTTGTAAAAGCAACAATGACAAACTCCCACTATCAAATACAAGAAGGAAAAGAATATTTATTCGAAAATTTCAGCTATGTTCATACCTCGATAAATTAACTCCAAGCGGAAATGAATGTTACTGCTTGAACTTAATTATCTCCAGATATTAAATTACGATCACAAACGGTTCTTACTCAACATAGAAAAGCACCACGAACTGTGAAATTTAAACCGAACAAATGTTCACTTCCTCCATATTGTCTACGGAGTTAGACAAAGACAAGTCACGTGGTAAATTTAGCGCCCGAGAAATCGGCGGCGTCCAAACTTAGGCTTGCCACCGCGTCCTCCTGGAAAGCCCTTGGTCTTGGTGCGTTCTGGTCTCTTTTCTTGGCGCTTTTCTTTGAGTTCATGGATCCGGGCGTGGAATTCCGGGAACCAGGTTTGGAACCATTCAGGAACATCGTCGGCGAAGGTGATCTCCTCGCGCTCGCTCGGTGGCCCTCGCTTGCGTGACTTCATCTGGTCGAGAAACTCCGTGAACCATTCGGGGATGTCGATACCCTCGATATCCCCTTCGTCTAATTCGAAAAACTTCCCGCCCTTTTTCGGATGTCCCCATTTGCCACCCCGCCTCGGTGGAGGTCCTCCCCTTCTTGGTTTGTCGTCATCCTCTTGGCTGCCGACCTTCTCAAGTTTCTTGGCTACAAGCTCTTGAAACCATTCTGGAAAGGCTGAGATGTCACCGATCAGATTTGTCATGGTCTCTGTCCGTTTTTCCTGGTGTTTTTCTTGCCTGTCCTCTTTCAGTTCTTTAATTCTCTCGCGGAAACCCATGAACCAGGTCCGGAAGGACTCGGGGACATCGTCGGGGAAGGTAACTTCTTCGCGCTCACCTGATGGCCCTCGCTTACGTGACTTCATCTGCTCGAGAAACTCCGTGAACCATTCGGGAATATCAATGCCCTCCAGGTCTTCCTCATCTAGCTTGAGTAACCCCCCACCCCTCTTTGGGGGACCCCCTCTGTGTGGAGGGCCTCGTCTCCTTGGTTCCTCGCCGTCGCCATTCTTGTGGTTTTGCACATTCTCAAGTTTCTTGGCAATGATCTGCTGAAACCATTCTGGAAGAGCTGAGATGTCTCCGATAAGATTTGTGACTACCTCGGTTATGTTCGGCCGTTCAGGTTCAACAGGCTCGTCTTGGGCATTGGCCAGTGCTGAAATCAAAAAAGAGTGAGTACGATATAATTGTATTATCATGAGAACATCTTATTTGAAATTATTAATCAGCCCATCAGTTCAGTCATGCAGATCGGGAAAAAGAGTCTTTCATTCCGTACAGACCTCCTGTACGTATACAGACCAACACTCATCGTTCCAGAGGCATAATTCAGTTCTGCGTCACTCAGTGCATGATGCCGTTCAGTTTCATGTTACTAACCTCCAGGTAATCTGACGTTATATTGCAGGGAAGTTTTAAGCTTGATGCTCTGTTAGACTGTACAGTATTGTGCATTCACCAATCAGTTATCATATGACAGTAAATGACAGGCTGACCGTTATCACAGGCTGACCGCTATCAGAAGCTGAACAAAATATCACAGGTTGACCGCAATCTGAAGCTGAAAGTTATTTGACAGGTTGACCGTTATCACAGGTTGACCGTTATCACAGGTTGACCGCAATCTGGAGCTGACCGTTATTTAACAGGTTGACCGTTATGACAGGTTGATCGTTTTGTCAGGCTATCCGTTTTGATCATCTTCGCATATACCCACACCCGTATTGCCTTGTCCGAAAATCACACATACTCTCATCAGAATTCGGTTTGGTGATGTCATAGCTCTATAAATATTCCAAGGTCCATATTTGGAGAAGTGCCCCGGTATGACCTTAAAACTCTCATTTGATTGGCTATTCGAAGGATATCAACATTTTCCGTTTGAAAATCAACACAATCATCGCCTGCCATATTAGAGATCACAGAAAATCATCGCTGCGCGGTTTTGGTAAGCTCATGACATTACGCACTTTTACGGTTTGAAGAATTCGCCCAATCCATCAAGGGAAACTGACGGAATGTTGGGGTAGTATTTAACTTGAAACGTGAGATGGTTATGACAGTCGGACTGTTTTTTGATTGCAATAAGCTAGTTTTTGCTTACATATACCGGTATTTGTTTTGCATGTCTGGTTGGAGTTTGGCGATGGTGTCTTACGAATAAGGTATTTCGATCAAGAATGGAGAAATTCTTCATGAATGCAGGCTGGCTTCTAACTGTTACAGGTGGCTCCAACCACCTCGCTGGGTGTCTAATAATACCCCAGCCACCAGTCAGATTTTTCGACAGGATTCCCGGCCGCGCGCACATCGCCGAAAGTGACATCATATAGAGTAAAATAGATGTTTGCCGAACATTTCAATTTCTTTTCAAACTAACCGTGCGTACGAGGGTTTTCCCCTATACATCATAGCAACGTGGTAAAGGTCAACTTCCGCTATTGGAGACAGAGATGATAAATGAGCCTGTGAAATGGAGCATGCGCTGTTGGGAGGATGAGTTGGCGCTTGTAGGATCTAGAATCTAGGTAAACCAAGATGGTATATCAGGGAAATGTTCCGTGATATTATATCTGAGTTTACTTAGATTGGCGTTTGTGTTGTACTCTATAAAACAACTGTGTAAACTAAAAGTACACAGACTGTGTACCAGAGGTACAATCTGTGCAAAAAGTACACAGGCTGTGTACCAGAGGTACAATCTGTGCAAAAAGTACACAGGCTGTGTACCAGAGGTACAATCTGTGCAAAAAGTACACAGGCTGTGTACCAGAGGTACAATCTGTGCAAAAAGTACACAGACTGTGTACCGGAGGTACAGTCTGTGCAAAAAGTACACAGGCTGTGTACCAGAGGTACAATCTGTGCAAAAAGTACACAGAATGTGTACCTCTGGTACACAATCTGTGCAAAAAGTACACAGGCTGTGTACCAGAGGTACAATCTGTGCAAAAAGTACACAGGCTGTGTACCAGAGGTACAATCTGTGCAAAAAGTACACCCCAGCCAGAAAATGTCAGAAATTATCCAACGTGTAACTGAAGGGTCATAGGAAGCTCGGGCTAACAGACTGTGTACTTCTTACAAATTTCTTGTAGATATGCAATTCTGTACACGTCAGTTTTCACAGAACATTCAACTCAATTTATAATGTTTCATCAACATCCATAATATTATGTACCGGTATACAATATTGGCCTAGTCTTCTATATAACAATAACGGGTGTGGACGCCTAGTAATATCTATTGATGAAATTTGGCAAACAACACTTATAATTTCATTGCTATAAAGCTCCAAAACTTCAATTACTTAATTAATGCGACTTAGCAAGTTTTGGTAAAAGGAATTCAACTGTCAATCGTGAGAAATTACTGTCCCTTTCAATTAGTCGTCCACTTTGAAGCTTGTCAAAAATCAGCAGTTTTCTTTTTCATTTCATTTCTTTTTCTGCATCGTGTAGAACAAACTGGACTCTACAAATTGACTACCATTTCTCCATGATATAGGGAATAAATCACGCTTGAAATATTTTGTAGTTCCATCCATATAATACTTCAGACAGTTGTTTCATGTACCGGAGCTCAGTTACATATAGGAAGACGTTATAATATATTGGTGTTCACTGAAACAAATGTCAACAATGCCATGTACATGTACAGTGGTGTGTGCGGTTTATCATTCGGCAGATTCATAAGCGATAAGACCGCCTGTTATTACTTTATAGGGCAGTGAGTCAGTGAGCACGAATACATTATAACGTCTCCATATGGTGAGGCCCGGTAAATGAAACAACTGTACCGGAGTTTGATATGGAGAAACTTAAAAAGTTATTTCAAGGGTGATATATTCTTGATATCACTGAGAAATGGTCGTCATTCTGTAGAGGTCAGTTTGTCCTACACGTTGCAAAAATGAAAATTTATTTGTATTATTTATTTTTATTTTTTATCTATTGATTTTTTTGACAAGCTCCAAAGTAGACGACTAATCAAAATGGACAGACTTTAGTGGTGTACTTTTTTCATACACAAATGACATGTGAAAGATAGACTTTTAGTTAACTTGTTCGGATTATTCCAGTGTATTATACAATAACCTATCAAATCGTCCCGGTATGATTATTGTAGCAATGGGAAGTTGGGAGGAGGAGTTGAGGAGAAGGGCACTTGTAACTTTGGTGAAAGTGTGGGGGGGTCATCAGTAACTTGCTGAAAAGGGGTTGGGGCATGTAAAAACGTTAAATCGCAAACCCAATTTCAATGGCCCCTAATCGATTTGTACGCCTACATGTAGTAACAGGTGCACGAGGACAGCTATATTATTCGGTCATTTAGTATACCGTACCTTAAACAAGAATGCTGTATTTTGATTGGATTAGTGCAATGTATCCGGCGATAGAATGTTGCCCGCGCGTGCAGCAGATGTCATATTATCTTTAAAAATCCCCACTATTTAAATGTTAAACGAAAAGCCAAAAATTACGAAAAGGACCGAAGTGCCACAAAAATATGACACAACACCATTAAATATAACAAATTAGCTTCACGTTTATCGCCCAAAGCATTACATATATGGAAATCCATCGAAGTGTAAACGCTTTCTTTTTAGTGTTTCACACACACTGAAGTAAGTATCATCGATTTCGGTCTCAAACAAGATAGGCCTATGCGAAAACTCCGTCGTGTGTGACTGAAATTAAGCTTTTACTCATATTTGTCTTCGATGTCTACATACTGAAACGTCAACCTTGAAAAATTTGCTTCGGTCGATAAAATAATAGCATAAAAATGGGTAACTGATTAGTCAAAATCTGCGTGCTTACTGGTAATTTCGTATTTTCATACATTAATGAGCAAAATTGTATCTTGTTACAAAAAATATGTCAGTTGACACCTCAAACCAAAACTATATTATCTCTTATAATCAAACTTAATATTTATTGAACGAAAAATAATATCTGGTGTCATATTTTTGTGACAAGGGAAACAACACACCCAGAACAAAAGGTGATAACTATCACCCCGAAAAGGTGATGAGTTAGAACCATCAACCTTTTTATGAACATCTTTAAAACGATGGCCATCAACTCTGAAAAGTGATTAGCAATGATTGTAAATTTAGGTCATCACCTTTTAAAGGTGATGAGGCAAAGTCATCACCCATAAAAGGTGATGAGTTAGAACCATCACCCTTTTTATGATCACCTTTAAAACGATGCCCATCACCTCTGAAAAGTGATTAGCAATGATTGTAAATTTAGGTCATCACCTTTTAAAGGTGATGAGGCAAAGTCATCACCCATAAAAGGTGATGGCCGTCACGATTTAAAGATACTGGCTCTAACTCATCCTCTTTTAAAGGTGATGGCCAGGTCTTATTAACATTGAGGGGTGATGGGCCATCACCTATAATTCTGGCTGCGAACTTCCTCAAAAATACCAAACTACGTCAGAGAGTATACATTTTAGTCAATCAAAATTCCATTTTTGTGCTGTCGTATACTCTCGCAATATTTTCGAATCCGATAGTTCAGTATTACAAGATTGTAACTCCGAATAGGGTAAACAAAGATATTTTGAGATTCAACAGTTCAACACATGAATAATGTGACTAACGTCACAGGACCTACGAAGTAGGGCGAGGAAGATGACT
>JAVTVY010050087.1:0-24479 GCA_036873755.1 Hanleya hanleyi | reverse complement strand
TGGACCAAGAAAGGTATCTTGCACAACTGACCCACAAGGGGAATCCATGCAGTAATTTCCTGAGAATTCACGATAACAAAATTTCATGGGAAAATTCAAGATGGCCGCCTGGTGGCCATATTGGATTTTCGAATCGGACCAGAAAAGGTATCTTGCACAACTTGACCCAAAGGGGAACCTGTGTATCAAATCTGAGAAAGATCAATGCAGTAGTTCTTGAGAAATCGTGATAAAGTTTCATGGGAATATTGGATTTTCGAATCAAATAACAAAAGGTATCTTGCAGGGGAACCTGGGTACCAAATTTGAGAAAGATCCATGCAGTACTTCCTGAGAAATCATGATAACGAAGTTTCATAGGGAAATCCAAGATGGCCGCATGGTGGCCATTATTGGATTTTTTAATCAGAGCAGAAAAGCTATCTTGCATAACTAGGCCCCAAGGGGAACCTGTGTACCAAATTTGAGAAAGATCCATGCCGTAGTTCCTGAGAAATTGCAATAACAATGTTTCATAGGGAAATCCAAGATAGCCGCCTGGTGGCCATATTGCATTCTTGAATCAGACCGCAAATGTTATCTTGCACAACTAGATCCCAAGGGGAACCTGTGTACCAAATTTGAGAAGATCCATGCAGTAGATCCTGAGAAATCGCGATAACACTTTTTCATCTGGAAACCCAAGATGGCCGCCTGGTGGCCATATTGGATTTTTGAATCAGACCACAAAAGGCATCTTGCACAAGTAGACCCCAAGGGGAACCTGTGTTTCAAATTTGAGAAAGATCAATGCAGTAGTTCCTGAGAAATCGCGATAAAGTTTCATGGGGAAATCCAAGATGGCCGCCTGGTGGCCATATTGAATGTTCGAATCAGAGCAGAAAAGGTATCTTGCACAACTAGACCCCAAGGGGAACAGTGTGTACCAAATTTGAGAAAGATCCATGCAGTAGTACCTGAGAAATCGTGATAAAATTTCATGGGGAAATCCAAGATGGTCGCCTGGTGACCATATTGGATTTTGGAATCGGACCAGAAAAGGTATCTTGCACAACGAAACCCCAAGGGGAACCTGTGTACCAAATTTGAGAAAGATCCATGCAGTAGTTCCTGGGAAAGCGCGATAACAAAGTTTCATAGGGAAATCCAAGATGGCCGCCTGGTGGCCATATTGAATGTTCGAATCAGAGCAGAAAAGGTATCTTGCACAACTAGACGACAAGGGGAACCTGTGTACCAAATTTGACAAAGATCCATGCAGAAATTCCTGAGAAATCGCAATAACAAAGATGCATGGGGAAATCCAAGATGGCCGCCTGATGGACATATTGGATTTTGGAATCGGACCAGAAAAGGTATCTTGCACAACTGGACAACAAGGGGAACCTGTGTACCAAATTTGAGAAAGATCCATGCAGTACTTCCTGAGAAATGACGATAATAAAGTTTCATTGGGAAATCCAAGATGGCTGCCTGGTGGCCATATTGGATTTTCGAATCGGACCAGAAAAGGTATCTTGCAAAACTAGGCCCCAAGGGGAACCTGTGTACCAAATTTGAGAAAGATCCATTGAGTACTTCATGAGAAATGACGATAAAGTTTCATGGGGAAATCCAAGATGGCTGCCTGGTGGCCATATTCGATTTTCGAATCGGACCAGAAAAGGTATCTTGCAAAACTAGACACCATGGGGAACCTGTGTATCAAATTTGAGAAAGATCCATGCAGTAGTACCTGAGAAATCGTGATAACAAAGTTTCATGGGGAAATTCAAGATGGTCGCCTGGTGGCCATATTGGATTTTCGAATCGGACCAGAAAAGGTATCTCGCACAACGAGACCCCAAGGGGAACCTGTGTACCAAATTTGAGAAAGATCCATGCAGTAGTTCCTGAGAAATCGCGATAACAAAGTTTCATGGGGAAATCCAAGATGGCCGCCTGGTGGCCATATTGGATATTCAAATTGGCCTAAAGTACACATGTTGTACAACTAGACCCAAAGGGGAACCGGTGTACCAAATTTGAGAAAGATCCATGAAGTAGTTAGCGAAAAATAATGATGACAAGATTTCACTGGCAAATTCAAGATGGCCGCCATGGCAGCCATATTTAAAATCGTATCGACCTGGCATGAACACATTGTGGTGTCCTCATTGGGGGGAACATGCATGCCAAGTTTCAGCTTAACCGGCCAAACGGTTTCAGAGAAGAAGATGTTTACGCACGACTCACGACGCACGACGCACGACGGACGACGGACGACGGACAATCAGGCCATGACATAAGCCCATCGGGCCTTCGGCCCAGATGAGCTAAAAAAATGCTACTCAGTACACGCTAAATAGTGTATTCTAATAGTTTTCAGCCGTTCGGAAATTCCATTGAGGATACCTTACACCGTAAATAATTTATTGTAAATTTTACAGTAAGTTACTGGCAGCAAAGGTGCCAGTAACTTACTGTATAAATTACAGTAGGATGTTACTCTAATTGCTACCAGTAACTTACTGCAAAATTTACAGTAGTATATTGCTGTAGTTATTACAGTAACTTACTGGCAGCGAAGGTGCCAGTAACTTACTGTAAAAAAATGCATTAATATATTGTTACTGTAAATTTGTTATCAGCTTCTAAACAGATAATTATGCAAGAAGAAAACCACGAAGTAACAGAAAGGAAGGATGTTCCTCTCTTGTCATGGTTTTCTGATAATATGAATCGTAATTGTCTGTTTGTCAAGAAGATAAAGATGATATATCTATCTAGTTGGCGCTTTCAATTTAATAAAATTATGCGCGCCAGATCGTTGCATGGAGTTTGATGTACAAACTAAATATTGATTTAAGTATCCTACTATGCGCTATTTTAAAAATAGAAAAAAACAACATCTAGAAAAAGCAGACTTCAAAGACGTTATTTACTGGCATGGTGAGGCTAGAGACATAAAAGGAACCGTATATATACGGACCAACAAACATAATTTAATAATAATAAAATTCCAACGACCCTATCTATAAAAAATATAAAACTGAATTAAAAAGGCCAATGTAGTACATGCATATTTTGTTTTTAACTAAAAATAAACTCATCATATAAATTCAGATATGACAAAGTGGTTAATAAAAACGATATTTGATATAATATCTATACTCCTTCTGATGAACACCGTGAAAGATGACCACAATGGTATCCCCAGACATCAATATCCAACCAGAACGAGTAAAGACATCATTTAAAACAAAGTTCTTTTAACGAGTAGAGATACTAGTATAATTTCTTAGTCACCAATTAGAAAATATATATTAAATTATTTTAGAACCTTATTAATTTATAACTTGTAATTTATAATTATATGCATGTACCATTAAGTAACCAATACAATTCTAAATAATTCCACAGGGTGGAAGGGGAGATAGCAAATGTCAAGTTAACTCCCCTAGACTAGACAGTAAACTGTCGAACAGAATAATAAAATCAATATAAATTAAAATCTGCGTGAGCGCAGCATAAACCTAAATATAGCCGCAAAAACTTTATCACGGTTTTTTTTATGGCTTTAAGATAGATTCCATAGTATGGTTAAATACACCAGGCCATATAAGTTCATTAAAAAATTTGAGTCTCTGATTATTAAACCGTGTGCATGAAAGTAAATAATGACTGACGCTTTCTTCTACACCGCACGCATCACACATTCCAGTGGGATGTAGTTTACATCTATATAGATGTATATATATTACATCTAAGTTAAGTGAATATGCCCAACAAGAAGTCTAAAAACAAGTACTTCAGCCTGGCGATTTGGTAAATTCAAAGAGGCCCCTGTAATAGAAGGCTGAAATTGGTAATAATAACGCTCCTTCTCTGAATTATCCCAGCATTCCTGCCATTTAGAATTAAAATGTGGATATAAACAGGCCATAGCTTCATTAATTGTTAATCCCATATGTATATTGATATCTGGAAGTGCGGATGCGTGCTTAGCAAGAAATTCCGCAAGCTCATTCCCATATATCCCAGAATGGCCCGGGACCCAGTCGAAATAAATTATTATATTCTCATAACACATTGTGGAGACTAGATATAATATTTCATATAAAATACTTGAAGACCGGCTCCAAGAGAAGTTGAGCATTGCTTGTAAAGAGCTAAGAGAGTCTGTAAAAATTACAGCTCCAGATATTCTAATATCTCGAAGAATATTGACTGACATTAAAATAGCTGTCAGCTCAGCTGTATAAACACTCACATGATCATCGATTCTAAAAGATTTAGAATACTTTAACTCAGGTATACAGAACGCAGCACCCACCCTGCCAGTATCTGGACACTTGGAGGCATCTGTAAACACTTGCATATATTCACTCAAGTTAGATTTATTATATTCTTTTGTATATCCAGTAATAATATGGGGTGGGGCAGACTTTCTAATTTGTGTACGTAATCCCATAAATATGTGTGGTGTAGACAACAGCCAGGGTGGGTATCTCTGCGTAAAATAATTTTGAATAGAGAAAACATCAGCATTTGGTTCATCATATAAGATGTTTGCTCTAATATTAAACGGAAAGTAAATGGAATAGTAAAGATAAAGGTTACAGCTATTGAATATGGAATGTACTAACGCTGTACATACATTTGTGAAGTTGCGGGATCAGTGTTCGACTATTCATATATTATATCATAAGCCCCACATCCACTTAAATGATTCTAAATACGCCAGAAAGATATTCACGTCAATTTCATTTATGTAAATGGGCACCATTTTCAGATTAAATAAACACACAAGAAAAACAGCCAGAAAAAAACAACTGTTTAAACTTCGGCAGGAGTTAAGCCCCTTTGATCCTAACTGTCACTGATTTATTAAATTAAATATGATATGATGCTTTTGGATATCCCCTCCCGCCTCATGTTATACTGTGAAAGGTAATTTATGTATGGTTGCATTACTTAGCAACAGTTTGCTTAGAAAATCTGGCCGCCATGGTGACGTCACAGTGGCGTAACCTTCTCCAAATTAACATTTCCGCCTATTTTGGGGTCGATTTTCGATTTTTATATTTTTCATTTGTTTTTCTCAATCAAAAGCTTATAAATATATTAGAGAATACTTAGTGTGACTAAAATAAATACAATGCACACTTAGGCCAGAAATGCGGAAATGGTCGTAAAAGACCGATAGCGTGACTTTCTGTGAAAACGATACGGACGCCAGTTTGAATTTCCCAGATTATCCTCTACTCAGTGGGTTATTTTAATATTCTCAAAATTATCGCAATATGATAAGCTATGAAGTCACAAAGATTCTTCTGTCCGCTCTGTTTCTGAGGGCACGATAAGAGTTAACTGGGAGAGAGGGTGGGCCTCACACCAGGCCAGATAGGCTTAACCCTATATGTAGCCTGGGGTGGGGGAGGTGGGGTGGCGGATTCTCTCGTGCTGTGAAACAGAAAACTACAGAGCCACGACTTTGTAGCTCATCATAGTGATAATTCTCAGCCTGCTTACATAACTCTCCGAACAGGGGATCATGGGAAAATTGAAATGGGGACCGTGTGGAATTATTTCTTAATAATTTTCGCTTTTCAGCGCATGAAAGTGGGCAGAAAGCTATTTCATACCAGATGATTATTTACTAATTTATCATGTACTTTTTGCGACGAAAATTACATAAATAAAAAAAATCGGAAATTCGGACAGACAAATCGACAAAAAAGAAAGATCTTCTGTGAAAATGGCGTCATCATGGTGGCCATCTTAATTAGAGGTTTTAACACTTTCTGCTAGAGTTTGACCCAATTAACGGTATAATGTGGGAAGTTTCAGCTGCTGGGGATAACGAAATTATTTCGGGGAAATTCGCTTGCCCTCTCTTCGCCTGTGGCATCCTACACTACAAATCGCCAAGGCCAGATAGTGTTAAGGGATCCAAATAAACTGTTATAGCGATGTCGTATTTCCCACAGCAAAAATATGTCTACCCAACCAATTTCGCTGGAAATGGGGATCTGAGATAAGATATTCTCAAAAAGGCACTCTCTAGTAGTGTAACGGTTAACCGTTTGTGATTGGACCGTTCGAATCGGAGGGGAGTGTGTCACCGCTGGAAGGATGGAAGAGCCAGTTTGGTAGCGCCAGTGGTTGGAAATGCATTTCCCCGTGGTTCTCGCTTACCAGCGCGAGATAGGTGTTGCCTTTTATGTGGAAAATTCTTTACGGACTATGGATTGGGATGGCATTCCCATTTATGGACTATGAACTGTAATTTCGCTGTGAACTTAAGGCGATTTTCCGGGTTTCGCAACGTCTCCGGGGGGGTGGAGAAGAGCCCCGGCTATATAAGCTCGTGAGACATTCCAACCGGAGTCAGACCAGAAAGACAGAGCTAGAAGAACCACGTCCAGGTACAGCCTGTAACTTATTGATTTTTGGCGTAATTTACGGCTGGGCCGTAAAGGCAGTTGTTTTGGCCTGGGAGTCTAAAAGATTATAAATCCTGTAGTGTGTACAACCTGTGAAAGACACGTAAAACCAATGTAAATTCGTTGGTTTGCCTTTTCAATGCGGCAACGTGTTTGCGCGGTGTGCATAATTTAGGGAACACGTCCGACTGGCGTGTTGTATGTAGTTGGGGGTATTCTATAATACTGTAATGAGACATGTGTTTGCCTGTAGCACATTTAGGCAACTTGCATGGTCTAACTTCAGTATAAAATAGGGCTTTAGGGTCTATACCAGTAGGTTGATAATTTCGACATTATTGCTGTGCTATCCCGTTGCACTGGGACTAAAGCCACAATATTTATGATCGATTTTGTTGACCGTGAAGCGGTATGTGACAATAGTCAGGGATTCCCTCCACCCCCAGAAATATGCAACTGCACTAAATACAGAGGTAAATCAACCAAGTTTCCCCCTGCCATAATCCTACAACGTATCGTGTAGCCTGTTTATTCGGCGCAGACAGCCGGGCAACGCTATACGGGACGGAAACGGTCGCAGTATTACAGCCGGCGGTGCGAGCCAAGACACAGGCGGGCGAGCCGTTTTCGTCGGGAAACATCGATAAACTGGGCCGGACGCTTTGGGAGCAAGAAAGGTCGCAGACAGTTACACAGACGGCGTATAGCTGGCCAAAGACAAGTTACAGATACAGCTCACAGACCACACAAGAAAGATACAGAACACAGATTCCACAAGAGGAATATGTGTATTTATCACACATTACAAGAAAATCAAGACCCACAGATCATAAACAGTACAGTACAAGTACAGACATACAGATCACAGATTATACCGTCCAGAAAGCTACAGAACACAGATCCCACAAGAAGGATATGTGTATTTATCACACATTAAAGACAGATACACAGAGCACAGACAACACAGAAAAAGACAAGAAATACAGATCACCGACCGCACAGTAAAGGCAAGTTACGGTGCAGGCGGGCTTCGTTTTACCGATGTAAAAGTGGTAACAAGACTTACCGACTGTACAGTCAAGCCAAGGCACAGATTACAGCCAGTAAAGAACAGACAAGGTCAAAGACAAGATACAAGTTACAGACAGTAAAGAAAAGACAAGGCACAGCACAGACAGATTTCTCTTCCCGAGAAACGTTGATTAAACGGGAAATCTACAGACCTGCGACCGGGTCGCCAAAGGTCGCAGAAGGTCGCAAAAGGTCGCAGGGCTTGCGACCGGGTCGCAGAGGGTCGCAGAGGATCGCCAACGACAGTCGACATACAGTAATGGTGTTTCATCGGTACCAGATGAAATAATAGCACATTATATACCCAAGTAATTGTGCTGACGGTCACGGAGAGTGAGTGGTGCGTGATTCTTACCTGAGAGATCGTCGTGAAGTTGTGTAGTCACAGGCGTGTCTATAGACGGGTCGCAGCAGCCGGAAGGGTTGAGACGCCGGGCTATACTTACCTGTGCGGGAAGCAGACTGGTGAGCTGACAAGTTAGGGTCAGGCTCCGACGATTGGGGGTGAAGAACACGCCGGGTTGCCACGTCTCTGGAGAGAGCGTCACTGCCGTGACGTTCCAACGACTGGGGGTCGTATCTGGAGAGAGCGTTACCGCGTAACGTTCCAACGGGCCGTGACGTTTCAGCGACTTGGGGTCATATCTGGAGAGAGCGTCACTGCCGTGACGTTCCAACGCCTGAGGGTATATATATATTGGGGAGAACGTTACCGCCGTAACGTTCCAACGGGCCTTGACGTTTCAACGACTGGGTGTCTTGTCTGGAGAGAGCGTTATATCCTTAACGTTCCAACGACGGGGTGCCATCCCTGGAGAGAGCGTTACATCCGTAACGTTCCAACGACGGAGGAAGAGAAGGGCCAGCGGCCAGGCCGCCCTTATCCCCAGAAGAGAAGGGCCAGCAGCCAGGCCGCCCTTATCGCGCATAGACATAAAGCACTATATTAACTATAAAGCTATATGCATACACTTCCATATATATATTATTGATATATATAACATCAAGCTTAACTGCACACACTCTCTTCTATTGTCCACATATACATGAAGGGTACGTACCCGTTAACTTTATATGCACACACCAAGTGTACGTATCCGTTAACTTTATATGCACACACCCTCTCATATCACGTGTATATATACGTCAAGTTTATTTGCATACACTCTCCTGGTGTCTGTACATATATGTAAATATTATAACGGTACATCTCCTTAGACATTCTGTCTAAGCCACGCGGTTCTACGCTATTATTTGTAACCGCGTATACTCTTTGTGCAGAATATACCATAATAGACCTTTACATCAGCGTCAGTCATCCTTGTAGGGTTGTGATCATCTCTTCGAGCCCCGGATCTCTACTAGTGAAGGGGTTAACGACGGTGACGGCCAGAATGCCAGTGGGCAATCCCGGTTATTGATTCGTTTTCTCGTAAACACCACGACTGGTCCTGCTCGTACACGTTACAGTAGCAATCAAAAGCGACTTTCAATTTGTAAGCTTTCTATCGTATACCAGACAGACGCCATTTTGAATTTTATCGTTTAGAGCCAGAAACCACCGAAATCCGATAGAAACGAGCAGACGGACAAACACAGGCCCTCAAAACCAGAGTTTAGGGGGGGGGGGGGAAGTGGGTGGTGGTATTACGAAATAAGTGTCGAAATATGGGGTCTTTATATAAAATGACACCAAGGTGTGACACGCACTTTGGGTGAATCGAGAAATAAACGGTGTACCTCCAAACAAAATACATCAGCATATTCTACAATTGCCACTCTATATATTCCCGTCGTCAAATTAGTAAATATGTGCAATTTTTTACCTTTGCCCGGCGATTCAAAATCCAACGTAACTGTCCATCCATTCCGGCACACCAAGATTATGGCGGGTTTCGTTCTAAATTCTGATTGGTCAGTCGCGACACGCCTCCCGCAAAGAGGTCACACACTGATCAGCTGACTAATCAGAATTGAGAACGAAACCCGCCATAATCTTGGTGTACCGGAATGGATGAACAGTTACGTTGGATTTTGAATCGCCCGGCAAAGGTAAAAAATTGCACATATTTACTAATTTGACGACGGGAATATATAGAGCGATACTTGTAGAATATGCTGATTTATTTTGTTTGGAGGTAAACCGTTTATTTCTCGATTCACCCAAAGTGCGTTTCACACCTTGGTGTATTTTTATATAAAGCATGGGGTTATATATATAGACCCCATATTTCGACACTTCACCGCAATACCACCACCCACACTCCCCAAAAACTCTTGTTTTGAGGGCCTGTGCGGACAAATGGACCTAGTTTGTACGAATCTGTGTCAATGATGCCGTTAACTATTAACTAATTATTTTTAAACATGTTTATTTAGAAGCAAAGAAATACAATGGTAATGTTAACTGAGCTAGCCTATTTGGGATTTACAGGAACAAGAAACTTTACAGTCTTCATGTTAAACAACCTGACAATCTATATAATTCGATACTAGATAGTTCGAATGCCTAAGAATTCACATCGACGCATGTTGTTAATGAGCCTTTAAGTTGACCAGGCATCCCCACACACGACAGGAACAAAGAAGAACTAGACATTGTTGGTACAATGACACGGTCTTTCCACGACGGTCCTCCAAAGGTATCCTTTCGTTGAAAATTAAGTTCATGTTCATAGGCGATGTCGATATAATGATAACTGAACACCCTTCGTTTAATTGACAAATATACATAATGCATCATGGGCTTACAGAGGGCTCATCATGGTTCGCAGCTCCTTTCATCACTTAAAACGACGTTCATTTAATTACAATCGCGGGGTGACGCGGTTGAAAGAACTCATTATTGGAAGTAACAGGCAACAAATTAGAAGTCCGTACCTATTGCGGTTCAAGAGTTATAGCGTTTCCAAAAAGATGAGCCAGCTCCGTCATGTAACACGACATTTATTTAATTGCGAACTCCGGATGCCTCGAGTGTTACAGCCGAATCGCTATAGCGAAATTGACAACTCCCATTGAATAGATGAAATCAACATGTGACCATTTAACGGCTTAATAGTTCGGGAAATTGTTTTTTTAATATCTCTAAACCTATCAAAGCTATATTCTTGAAATTTCATAGGCAAATACATTTATATATTCCCTCAATCGTGCCTAAAAATAGTGATGATTGGATGCATAATTTTCGCAAAATTTGAATAAATCCAAAATTTCAGAAATGGCTAATTATCTCCCAATCTTTCTGGTATCTTTTTATGGGTTCTACTGATGTTCTGTTACCTCATGTAATGACCTACATTCATGTGCAAATTTCAAGTTAGAATTTCTAACAGTTTTCAAGTTATGGCGCTGTAGTCTGAAAACTGTCGGGGCCATATCTGAAAAACCAGGGTCAAGGTCCCGTTGAAAATTCAGTGACGTCATACCTGTATCATGCACTACAAATGCACTAAATTACAGATTCCTGCATGTTGTAGTTTTTGAGAAAAATGCGAACAATGTTTTTTACATTCTGCGATGTTCAAGGTCAAGGTCACATCGGATCGTTTTATAAATAGCGCCAAAAGAAAGACAATATTGTGCCCACTATTGTTTCATTGTTTTGTAACTGTCAGTGCGTTAGTTTTTTAGAAAATGGAAGCCGTATTTTCGATATTTGGATGCTTACCGCTTCAAAGGTCAAGGTCAAGGCCGAGTTCTGAGACAAGTGGTGACCTTGTGACATGATGTAGGTCACGTGACCTTATTTTTAGGCTGATCGCATTAGCCGTTCAAGATTTCACCACCAAACTTTGCACTCATATAGAGACGCTCCTGGAGGTCAAAGGTCAAATTTAAGGTCACATTCTTTACGGTCATTAAAGTGTTCATAAATATTAGGAGTATCAATGCCGTAGCTTATTTCCTTATAAAATATCGGGTTTTGAAAATCATTAAAAGGGAGATAACTACTTTTTCTTGTTACGTAACAATTCAAAAATATAACTACAGCATGGCCATATGTAACACTTACCAACCATCAAGTTTCTTTTAGATATGTTCTTTAGTTTTGGCTGTACACAGCCCACACGAAAAACAGCACTAGGGGAGAGAACTCGAAAACTGCTTGTCTGACCTACTTATTTTATTCGCTCATTTTGTTGAGAAAAACTTCAAACATATGCTTTCCAAATGTCAACTTGGTCTTCCAATGCGTTTGCTCAATATTCGCAAAATAAAATTTAACTTTGCTCGCCTATATCTCATTAGGTCAAGGTCAAGGTCAAGGTCAGTTTATCTAACGTATATCTAACCGTGTACCCAATATCTAAGCTCTACAGTGAGGCTTTGAGGACGTTTCATTGGACACAAATTTGGATAGCATAATAATAATAAAAATCAGTAGAATAACAATAGGTCTTTCCATTTGTAATGGAAAGACCTAATAATCCGTAGAATAACAAAAGGTCTTTCCATTTGTAATGGAAAGACCTAATAATCCGTAGAATAACAAAAGGTCTTTCCATTTGTAATGGAAAGACCTAATGAATTCATGAAAAAACAGCGTCTAGTAAATTTTCAGTAGTATATTCTGTATTAATATTTCATATTCCAAGCTATAAAGAACATGTATTGCTTTTTAAGATGCAAGAACTTGCTGAAAATGAAGCAGTCGTTTGTATAAAATATTGTTCTGTATAATGTAACTATATTCTGCAGTAAATTAAAGTAAAATAAAGCAATAAATATGCCAATTCTACAGTACAAGTGTTCAATGTACTGTATTTTATATTCATGCCAATAAATACTGTAAAATATACAGTAACTTACTGTGTATAATGTAATACAGTAAATTACCGTTTTATTTACAGTATTATACTGTAATTATGTTTGCAGTAAGTTACTGTGAAAGAAAGCAATAACTTACTGCACTTTTACAGTAAAAAATGATAACGCTTGTATTCACATGTATGCCCCATCATCTCAACTCACTGTATAGTGTGCGTGTACATCGATTCAAATTATACCTGACACCCGAAGAGGCACCTTCTTCAAATAATTATTTATATTATTTCAAATATTTTTGTTAACCTTGGATCCAGAGCGTAATTTCTGTTTTACATCTAGAATTATTATCAGGACATCAAATCTAACAAATTGTGTACACATAACGCCCATTTAGAAAAGATATATATGGTTCATTACAAACAATGGTAAAAAAAGAATACATTTGTATGCTTAATATAACACTAAATCGAATTGTAACCATGGCATGAATTCACACAAACCTACACGTTCTGATTTTAAGGTTCCCCACAAAGCCACGTTAAACATTTTTACATCACGCTAAAAGCATATTTTATAGACCACATGTTGTACGAGCCAGTCTTCCTGAACATTTCCGTTGTTCCTGGAACTTGCTGTTTTCCTAGAAATTCCCTGATCGACGTTTTAATCCAAGTTTATTTAACGTGCCGTTTCCGTCAAGTTATTACACAGAATAACCCTTCGGCGTGAACAGATGTAGATACTGATTAGTTCTGAGAGATTGCTTTACAGATTGATAATGGGATTTTATATACACTCATCGTATGACATATAGTGAATTTCTATTATTTCGTTATAGTAACATATGGTTCCATTCTGTCATTGTCAGAGTGTGTAACCTCCTATAGTCCGGCAGATATGTAACATGATTGTGCACTTTGTGATAAAAGCATGAAATTTGGCAGGATGATAGATAAACACATATGATTCATTTTTTGAGGGGGAGTCCGGCTTGTAAATCCGTATTTTGGCCGCCATCTTGGATTTCAAAATGGCCGCCATCAAATACCACAAAGTCGCATTTTTGCACTTCTGAGACACATAGGAGGCCAATTTAAACGGTAATACCCACATTTGCGTACTCAAGGAAGCAGATCAACACAGTTTTGTTGCATCAGAACTGATGGAATTCGAGATGGCGGCCGTTTTCTTTTCAAAATGGCTGCCGAGAATCGCTTATTTTCATTGTTATGTGACTTACGTGAACAGATGCACAAACTTCTACTTCTGAGTAGCCTAAAATGTTTTTCATGTCTTTGGACACTGCATGGTTACTTGTGGACAAGTAACACGTGTGGTTAAGTTTCCACATGAACAGCTGCAATAAAAGCGAGGTTGAGATACTACGGCTGCATCCTAGAATCCTCCGTATTCTAAAGTCTGAAAGTGAGGTACCAAGAGAAGTTATTCTGTAGACTGATATGGTTGATTTTCAGTCGCCAAACGTAAACTTTACCCACCTTTTACATATCTCTCCAACTCATTCACATAGCTGATATCCGGAATAGGTCACATCTTGGGTATTTACCTAATACTCTACATTTGATTGACCTGACATGGAGCATCGTGTATTTCCATCGGTGATGTCTGCAATATATGAAGTTAATGACGCTGGAGACTAATCTCCGTGACAGAGTGCTGAGCATAATTCGAATAGATTAAGCTTGTTGCATGTATATATAGTTTCCCCAATATAGATCTTCTGTTCGAAATAGAATATGATAATTTCTGAGGAGTCAAAATGGCTGCCATTCAATTTTCGTGTTAGTTTTCCATCCCCACTCACTTGGAGAAGCCCCTCTTGAACAACGGTGAAAAAGCTAACCCCATCTGTGGCGAGTCTGTGCGGCGGATATGTCAGCATGACTCCCTTCTTTGTGAGAATTCACTCAAGACTCTCATACTTTACTGGATGATTTTTATACAAACACCCAGTCTCATTCCATCCATCGCGAAGAAACAGCAAGCTTGTTGACAAGTTGTTGATAAACCTAGCGTCTGTTCAATCACTCAATATGATCCCTCGTCAATAATACAATTTCTGCGCCCATAATTCATATAACAGCATTAATAGCACCAAAATAAAAACAATCATAGAATTCAAGCGCCAAGAGAAAATGCATTCTTCAGCGAGGTCAGTTGGGGCTTGGACTCCGACACTTCGCGGCAGCTTGGCCTTCTCGAGTCCGCTTGTTTCAATGAAATTTCTCTAGATCTGTTTCTTTGGGAACATTAGAAATTGATTATGACACAGGTTCCGATTTCATTAACTATTTTGGCTACATAAACGTTTTTGGTCTTCTTGCTTTCCGGCAAATCCTTACTCTCTTCGCGAAAAGGTTTCCAATATTTCTCGAAGAGTTCAAAAAGCAAATCATTTTAATATGGAACAGTACTTGAATTCCCCTTTTCGTCCTCTCCGTATGCTCATGGTTGATCATGGATGTACATGTACATGTATACTAGCCAGTTATCGTTGTGATGCAGGAATCTATAGCTGTTCCGGAGCTGTCTGGTTCAACACGGGTTTCCCACCAGAGCAGGTTGTAAGGACAAAGCTTTGGAAATTAGAGATGTGGTTTTGATAGATGTGTGTGCTTCAGAATGAGCAAGCGATAAATAGGTCAGAAAATATCTGTTTGAGGAAGCTGCAAGTAGTCGTCTCGGTTTGGAATTTCTGCAGTAGTGATTTTTTTTACGAATGTACTGGTATTGATGTCTAGCTTCAACACATATATTTCCACGAACAAGGATGAAATATTAACTACGAGACACACTGTAAGTGTCCTGTATCACTTTTGCTTAGAGCAAACAAAGCAGTGCGAATTTTGTCGACTTTGTCAAAACGTATATAATGAGTCTCTGCGCATTCAGTGAGAGGCCACATTTTACAATTCATTAGTCCACTAAAGATGTGAAGAGGCAGAGGCACTAAGATTACTGAAAAAAATGAGCCTTATCCAGCCTATCATCAGCGAAGTCATTTGTTTTTCGCAAACATCTGGGTGGGGTGGCATGGCCGGTTCTAAAATTATGTGAGCCTTCTTGACCAGCGCCTAGCTACCCAGCGCAAAAGGGCAGCAGGACTTCTTGTAAGGGCAACATGACTTCCTGTAAGGGCAGCAGGACTTCCTCTAAGGCCAGCGGCACCACCATCACCTTTTTCATTTGTGTTCTATCGCCATTACTGGAAACTAGCATTGTGATTCGAGGATGACAAAATGCTCATTGACAAGCTAGTCAAATATGTAGTCATGCCTGTATTTGGTATATTGGAGTGCAATATTCATAGATTCAGTTTGTCGTTGAAATCTCATACCGGAATCAGCAATACAAATGATGCGAAAACCAGAACTAGTAATTCAACCTGCAGTTTTGTATGCCAGTACTGGAACTTTGGATTTCAATCACACTTTTGTCGGCTCGGCTGGCAGGATAGGCAACCCGCGAACCAGCCTCATCCCCATTCAATGCTTCAAACTGTGACACTTTGTCCACAACATTATGAATAACCATCTCTATCATACAACTAAGTTCGATCATTAGAGAAATTGTGGTCAACAAATATAACATAGATTACTGATATGAGCTTATTCCATTTCCGGTGTAACTGATAAATATGAATCTGGTAATGGAACTCCTTCAACGATGGAGCAATGGTAGCACAGTCAACTGACATGCATGGCAAAACCAGTTCATCGCGGTTGAACTTTCCAAAAATTTGCGACTAAAACTCTCTGACTAGTGGCATATCCTATTGAGAAAATTCTGGACATGCTTGCATAATACTATAGGTTTGCAAGATATCACGGAAAAGCTTAACCATGGGACATGGCGGGATCTCAAAAACTCCATCATAGTAATCTGATCTTGAAAGGCAAGGTTAAGGAAAGAGCTTAACCCAGACATTTTGTGGTAAGTTTCAGCCGTTTAGCTCCAAGTGTAGGGAGAATATTTCGAGGACATTGCCTACCAAGACCAGACACGGCTGGACCCAATATCGCCAGGGAAGAATCAACTGATACTGATTATGCCACATCCACTGACTGAAGGGATTATCAGATTTAGTTTTTTGTTAGTATTTTAGTATCCATGTGTATGGTAATGGTGGTCGTCTCCGACTGGGCATTGTTCCACACAGAAGTCCCTTAACCAGTTCCCTCGGCCAAAGCAATGTGTAAACCAGCCTTGTATCAGATATCCATTTCAGGCTTCAATGTTCGCTGATGGCGAAAAGCTTGATATCCAATATGGTGTACTAACAGGGATTTTTAACCATAAAAAGCTCGCCAAGGAACGTATTTAGTTCATGTATATGTATGACCTAATCATACTCAACTGACTCAACTAAGTCCACTGTGCCGCGAGTTGTCGAAAGTTGAGCCAGGATCGACCTCGTTGAAGAATGCTATTGTTTACGAGGTTATACTGTGTTACTTTTGTTCATACAAGTAGCAATTGGACTATTGATGTTTGTAGAGGTCTGAAGAGCGCCCAACCGAAGGGAGTGCGTATAGAAACCCGCCGTTCAGGCTTCTTCTGGTTTCTGGTTTCTTCTCCGTTCTTCAGGAGAAGCTTCTCTAAGTAAGTTTGAATAGGGAACTTATACCAAAGATGAATGACAGCCAGTCTGATGTCCATTTTCAGAAACCAGCGCATTCTATCAGTAGTAGCTGATGTGGCTGCATGATAAACTGTAGATGCAGCAAGGTTAACCCACATTGTGCTGGAATTTCTCTCTAAAATATGATTAATGTTATATATTGCAGGTATCAATGGTACATGAATGAGTGTCTACTGATGCCAAAAAACCATTTTAAGTCACCCAAAAGTCGATTTTTGCCTATCGATTCACCTACGTCACATAACCGTGGAAATAAGTGATTCTCGGCAGCCATTTTGAAAAAAAATGACCGCCATCTTAAAATCCATCCGTTCTGGTGCAGCAAAAGTGTGGTGATCAACTTCCTTGGGTACACAAATGTGGGTATAGCCGTTTAAATTAACCTTCTATGTGTCTTAGAAGTGCCGAATTGCGAATTTGATGGTTTCTAATGGCGGCCATTTTGAAATCCAAGATGGCGGCCAACTACGGATTTTCAAGCCGGACTCCCCCTCTAAAAATGAATAATATGTGTTTCTCTGTCACTATGCAAAGTTTCATGCTTTTATCACAAAGTGCACAATCGACCCATTTTTTGTTACATATCTGCCGGACTACTATACTGTCCTTATATCTGACAGTAGGAGGTTTACAATCTGATGTCATGCGTTTTTTGTATGGGAGAAAACTCTGACCCTAACCAGACAATCTCTCAGAAATTGTCCGTCGTCTGGCATGAAGGGTCATAGGAAGCTCGGACTAGATGAATACCTTATTCATGTTATTTACATAACACTATTAACACAAAAATCCAAACAGGATATACAATACAAATATATAAACATATGTTAGGTTCTTACAAGAGAGAAATGATGAACAGTTTTCAACGAGGATAAGACATCACGATATTGCTATAGTCTACTCCATATCACCGACCAATGTACATTTTTAATCTTTAAAAACGTAATTTTCTTTTCGACTCAAACTTCTGCTGGACATATATATGTCGCCCTTTCGGTATCGAGGAAAACGTTTGACAACATAGGTTATGACCAAACTAAATCCACGAGATTGCGTGTTAATATAAGCCAATCTAATCTGATTTCTGTCCTCATAAGACTGGACTGTAGACATTAACGTCAATGCCTGCCAACTAATAATACTAATCTTTATTTTAACACGATAGCCCTTTGAAAACAAGCCTATTTTTACTATGTCACCTTCATCCGGAGTGTTTAAGATAGACTGCTTTTACTCGACGATTTACAAATACAGCCTTCAGCCAACCCCCGTAGCTATATCCGGTTAACGAATATTTTTCTGGCTGGCATGCATTATGTTCCGAGACCTTGAGAACGATTGGTCAGTTTTACAAAAGCCTGGGTGATTCATAACTTTCCTGGAATATGTATGACACAATCCCATGGCACATGATGAATCTAGCAAAAGACTTAACAGTGTAACAGCTCCTGGTGCCCAGAAGTTTGCAATGCCCATATTGTTCTTACTGAAAAGAAATCCATACGACTGACTGATGACCGTCGCTGAATCTTCTATACACAAATGTTTTGAATTGCTCATAATTAGCCGCGTGTAGAAATTAGCTAGGTCAGACCTAGTCGACCATGTGATATTTTCGCGCTAATGCATTAAATTACGTCGAAATCCCGACAATAGACTCAATATGGCTAGAGAGCAAATATTTTAATTGCGCCTTATGTAAGCCCTATTAGAGAATACAGCCTTAGGGTCTTAGGGCGCAGATAAGGCGCTGTTGGGGCGCAGAAAGAGCGCAGTTGGGGCGCGATTAGGGCGCACTCCAAGAATAATAGCATGAATGTTGTACTGATAGGATGCAGTTAGGGCGCATTTGGGGCGCAGTTAGCGCGCAGTTAGGGCGCTATTAGAGCGCAGTTGAGGAACGAACAGTATATATACGTAAATTGAAGATGCAAATAAGGTGACAGATTCTTTATTGGAATTTACACCATCTAATTCAGTCTAATTTTACTTTGCAGGTACATATTATTTTCATCTACAATGTGCATTGCTGTTGTAGAATTGGTACAAAAGGATGCCATCTGACAGTTTTGCTCAATCTTCATTGATTTTTGTCTTCATATGTCTTCTACACACAACTGATTACATCACTCACTGGCTGAAAACAGAGACAAAAACTCATTACATTACTCACTGGCTGAAAACAGAAACAAAACACTCATTACATTACTCACTGGCTGAAAACAGAGACAAAACACTCATTACATTACTCACTGGCTGAAAACAGAGACAAAAACTCATTACATTACTCACTGGCTGAAAACAGAGACAAAACACTCATTACATTACTCATTGACTGAAAACAGAGACAAAAACTCATTACATTACTCACTGGCTGAAAACAGACAAAACACTCATTACATTACTCATTGACTGAAAACAGAGACAAAAACTCATTACATTACTCACTGGCTGAAAACGGAGACCAAACACCCATTACATTACTCACTGGCTGAAAACACACAAAACACTCATTACATTACTCATTGACTGAAAACAGAGACAAAAACTCATTACATTACTCACTGGCTGAAAACAGAGACAAACCACTCATTACATTACTCACTGGCTGAAAACAGAGACAAAACACTCATTACATTACTCACTGGCTGAAAACAGAGACAAAACACCCATTACATTACTCACTGGCTGGAAACAGAGACAAAACACTCATTACATTACTCACTGGCTGAAAACAGAGACAAAACACTCATTACATTACTCACTGGCTGAAAACAGAGAAAAACACTCATTACATTACTCACTGGCTGAAAACAGAGACAAAACACTCATTACATTACTCACTGGCTGAAAACAGAGACAAAACACTCATTACATTACTCACTGGCTGAAAACAGAGACAAAACACCCATTACATTACTCACTGGCTGGAAACAGAGACAAAACACTCATTACATTACTCACTGGCTGAAAACAGAGACAAAACACTCATTACATTACTCACTGGCTGAAAACAGAGACAAAACACTCATTACATTACTCACTGGCTGAAAACAGAGACAAAACACTCATTACATTACTCACTGGCTGAAAACAGAGACAAAACACTCATTACATTACTCACTGGCTGAAAACAGAGACAAAACACTCATTACATTACTCACTGGCTGAAAACAGAGACAAAACACTCATTACATTACTCACTGGCTGAAAACAGAGACAAAACACCCATTACATTACTCACTGGCTGAAAACAGAGACAAAACATCCATTACATTACTCACTGGCTGAAAACAAAGACAAAACACTCATTACATTACTCACTGGCTGAAAACAGAGACAAAACACCCATTACATTACTCACTGGCTGACAACACAGACAAAACACTCATTACATTACTCACTGGCTGAAAACAGAGACAAAACACTCATTACATTACTCATTGACTGAAAACAGAGACAAAAACTCATTACATTACTCACTGGCTGAAAACAGAGACAAAACACTCATTACATTACTCACTGGCTGAAAACAGAGACAAAACACCCATTACATTACTCACTGGCTGACAACAGAGACAAAACACTCATTACATTACTCACTGGCTGAAAACAGAGACAAAACACTCATTACATTACTCATTGACTGAAAACAGAGACAAAAACTCATTACATTACTCACTGGCTGAAAACAGAGACAAAACACTCATTACATTACTCACTGGCTGAAAACAGAGACAAAACACTCATTACATTACTCACTGGCTGAAAACAGAGACAAAACACTCATTACATTACTCACTGGCTGAAAACAGAGACAAAACACCCATTACATTACTCACTGGCTGAAAACAGAGACAAAACACTCATTACATTACTCACTGGCAGAAAACAGAGACAAAACACTCATTACATTACTCACTGGCTGAAAACAGAGACAAAACACTCATTACATTACTCACTGGCTGAAAACAGAGACAAAACACCCATTACATTACTCAATGGCTGACAACAGAGACAAAACACTCATTACATTACTCACTGGCTGAAAACAGAGACAAAACACTCATTACATTACTCACTGGCTGAAAACAGAGACAAAACACTCATTACATTACTCACTGGCTGAAAACAGAGACAAAACACCCATTACATTACTCACTGGCTGAAAACAGAGACAAAACACTCATTACATTACTCACTGGCTGACAACAGAGACAAAACACTCATTACATTACTCATTGACTGAAAACAGAGACAAAACACTCATTACATTACTCACTGGCTGAAAACAGAGACAAAATACTCATTACATTACTCACTGGCTGACAACAGAGACAAAATACTCATTACATTACTCACTGGCTGAAAACAGAGACAAAATACTCATTACATTACTCACTGGCTGACAACAGAGACAAAACACTCATTACATTACTCACTGGCTGAAAACAGAGACAAAACACTCATTACATTACTCACTGGCTGAAAGCAGAGACAAAACACTCATTACATTACTCACTGGCTGAAAACAGAGACAAAACACCCATTACATTACTCACTGGCTGACAACAGAGACAAAACACTCATTACATTTCTCACTGGCTGAAAACAGAGACAAAACACCCATTACATTACTCACTGGCTGGAAACAGAGACAAAACACTCATTACATTACTCACTGGCTGAAAACAGAGACAAAACACTCATTACATTACTCACTGGCTGAAAACAGAGACAAAACACTCATTACATTACTCACTGGCTGAAAACAGAGGCAAAACACCCATTACATTACTCACTGGCTGAAAACAGAGACAAAACACTCATTACATTACTCACTGGCTGAAAACAGAGACAAAACACCCATTACATTACTCACTGGCTGAAAACAGAGAAAAAACACTCATTACATTACTCACTGGCTGAAAACAAAGACAAAACACTCATTACATTACTCACTTGCTGAAAACAGAGACAAAACACCCATTACATTACTCACTGGCTGACAACAGAGACAAAACACTCATTACATTACTCACTGGCTGAAAACAGAGACAAAACACTCATTACATTACTCATTGACTGAAAACAGAGACAAAAACTCATTACATTACTCACTGGCTGAAAACAGAGGCAAAACACTCATTACATTACTCACTGGCTGAAAACAGAGACAAAACACCCATTACATTACTCATGGCTGACAACAGAGACAAACACTCACGTACATTACTCACTGGCTGAAAACAGAGACAAAACACTCATTACATTACTCATTGACTGAAAACAGGAACAAAAGCTGTTACATTACTCACTGGCTGAAAATAGAGACAAAACAGCATTACATTACTCACTGGCTGAAAACAAGGACAAAGCCTCATTCCATCACTCACTGGCTGAGAAACAAGGATAAACCACTCATTACATTACTCACTGGCTGAAAACAGAGACAAAACCCTCATTACATTACTCACTGGCTGAAAACAGAGACAAAAACTCATTACATTACTCACTGGCTGAAAACAGAGACAAAACACTCATTACATTACTCACTGGCTGAAAACAGAGACAAAACACTCATTACATTACTCACTGGCTGAAAACAGAGACAAAACACCCATTACATTACTCAATGGCTGACAACAGAGACAAAACACTCATTACATTACTCACTGGCTGAAAACAGAGACAAAACACTCATTACATTACTCACTGGCTGAAAACAGAGACAAAACACTCATTACATTACTCACTGGCTGAAAACAGAGACAAAACTCTCATTACATTACTCATTGACTGGAAACAGAGACAAAAACTCATTACATTACTCACTGGCTGAAAACAGAGACAAAACACTCATTACATTACTCACTGGCTGAAAACAAAGACAAAAACTCATTACATTACTCACTGGCTGAAAACAGAGACAAAACACTCATTACATTACTCACTGGCTGAAAACAGAGACAAAACACCCATTACATTACTCACTGGCTGAAAACAGAGACAAAACACTCATTACATTACTCACTGGCAGAAAACAGACACAAAACACTCATTACATTACTCACTGGCTGAAAACAGAGACAAAACACTCATTACATTACTCACTGGCTGAAAACAGAGACAAAACACCCATTACATTACTCATTGGCTGACAACAGAGAAAAAACACTCATTACATTACTCACTGGCTGAAAACAGAGACAAAACACTCATTACATTACTCATTGACTGAAAACAGAGACAACAACTCATTACATTACTCACTGGCTGAAAACAGAGACAAAACACTCATTACATTACTCACTGGCTGAAAACAGAGAAAAAAACTCATTACATTACTCACTGGCTGAAAACAGAGACAAAAACACTCATTACATTACTCACTGGCTGAAAACAGAGACAAAACACCCATTACATTACCCACTGGCTGAAAACAGAGACAAAACACTCATTACATTACTCACTGGCTGACAACAGAGACAAAACACTCATTACATTACTCATTGACTGAAAACAGAGACAAAACACTCATTACATTACTCACTGGCTGAAAACAGAGACAAAATACTCATTACATTACTCACTGGCTGACAACAGAGACAAAATACTCATTACATTACTCACTGGTTGAAAACAGAGACAAAATACTCATTACATTACTCACTGGCTGACAACAGAGACAAAACACTCATTACATTACTCACTGGCTGAAAACAGAGACAAAACACTCATTACATTACTCACTGGCTGAAAACAGAGACAAAACACTCATTACATTACTCACTGGCTGAAAACAGAGACAAAACACCCATTACATTACTCACTGGCTGACAACAGAGACAAAACACTCATTACATTTCTCACTGGCTGAAAACAGAGACAAAACACTCATTACATTACTCACTGGCTGAAAACAGAGACAAAACACTCATTACATTACTCACTGGCTGAAAACAGAGACAAAATACTCATTACATTACTCACTGGCTGAAAACAGACACAAAATACTCATTACATTACTCACTGGCTGAAGACAGAGACAAAATACTCATTACATTACTCACTGGCTGACAACAGAGACAAAACACTCATTACATTACTCACTGGCTGAAAACAGAGACAAAACACTCATTACATTACTCACTGGCTGAAAGCAGAGACAAAACACTCATTACATTACTCACTGGCTGAAAACAGAGACAAAACACCCATTACATTACTCACTGGCTGACAACAGAGACAAAACACTCATTACATTTCTCACTGGCTGAAAACAGAGACAAAACACTCATTACATTACTCACTGGCTGAAAACAGAGACAAAACACTCATTACATTACTCACTGGCTGAAAACAGAGACAAAACACCCATTACATTACTCACTGGCTGAAACCAGAGACAAAAACTCATTACATTACTCACTGGCTGAAAATAGAGACAAAACACTCATTACATTACTCACTGGCTGAAAACAGAGACAAAACACTCATTACATTACTCACTGGCTGAAAACAGAGACAAAACACTCATTACATTA
>JAVTVY010050086.1:0-22628 GCA_036873755.1 Hanleya hanleyi | reverse complement strand
ACCAATTAGAAGTTGTATCTATTAAAGATATTAATAGACTATTTGGTTCAGCAAAACCTGACAGACTATTCATACTGTGATAAAAACACTTTTAGTTCGGATTATCTTATTTTCCTGCCCAATATCAGTTGAAAACATGCCAGCATGATGTGGACAGACATTTTGTAGCTAATGTTACATAAGTCTGTCCACATGTAACGATAGCAACCAATGGAGAATGCCAAAAATAGTGTGCTTGCATAATCAGTTTACTAATTTTGTAATGAAAAGAACAAATAGATGAAACTGTGATAGTTATTGAGGTAAAACTATCAGCAAAATCTGTTGCTTTTTATGAAATCAAAGCAAATGAAGACAGATGTCTGTCCACCGTGTCTGTCCTGTAATGCCGATTTTCACTCAAATTTCTATATAAACTGCTACAATTCAGTAAATATGCAGAATGAGATGATTTTCCTGCTTGTTTTCCTTCAAGAAACCACTGCCTTGATAGCTGATTCTGTTTTATGCGAGAAATATTTTCTTTCTAAAATGATTCTATGTAGGTAACGTTTCAAAATGTCTGTCCACCTGTAACATTAGCAACATACTTTAATGTCCATTTATTGCACTACTGAATCCTCTGGGACATAAAGAAAATAATGGATCATTAATATATCTTCAGAGTTATCATTTTAACATATTAATGTTGGCCATTGTGTGCCTTAAATATCTTGAACAGTTGTTAATAGTTGTCACTTACTCAAGCATGTCTGTCCACATGTAACATTAGCAACACAATTTTAACCTAAAAAAGGAAATTTTCTCATAGTAATATTTAAATCAAGGTGTCAGCACTGAATTGTTTAGGCTTATTTGTGTAATTACATTTATATATAAACTTTGGAAAGCAGATAATGATGATAATCATTAAAAAAAAGATTAATTTTAGGAAATTAATGTTGCTAATGTTACACAATGTCTGTCCACATGTAACATTAGACACAACAATAACTTTCTTCTAAAATCTTAACGAATCGGCAAATAGGTGAAACCTGATTGGATTTATGGAATACAACTCCAGGCAAATCAATATCTTCAGCTTGGTGGACATTATACTTGTTGCAAACAGAGAAAAAAAGTTAAAAAAAACGGTGTCTGTCCATCACCCAATGATGCATTGTGCACTTTGTTTTCATCTCAAATTTATGCTTTACAACTCCAAATCATCTGTTTAAATATTACAGGTCTTGGAATGCATTCCAGTTTGTAACTATGTTCAAAAGTTTTTCATTTTTCATAGTATAACTGGCAAGAAGTGAATTAATATTGAGCTAAATTGACCAGGTTGGACAAAAGTTCTGATATATTTGATTTTGGGGTATAAACTATCCCCTTATTATTTGATTTAGAATGTTAAGATCTGTCGTCCTCTTAAAATCAAATTATCTTGTAACATAGTTGAAATTTTTTGGAGGGATTTGAGAGGGACAATTTGGCCCCTATTATAATGAAATCTGCCATATGTATATAGGTTATTATAAAATATCCAATTAAAAAATTGCCACTTTGGTTTAATTTTACGTGGAATTGACCATATGAGTTATATGTTATAATATATATTATATTGTTTAGAAAATGTGCCTTATAATATATGATGTGCCAAATTATTTAAAAACTATGTTCAAAATAACCTAAAAGTATAGGGTGGGGGAAATGTCCATTGAAGGAAATGTCCACCGGGGGAATGTCCGCTGGAGGAAATGTCCACTGGGGGAAATGACCTGGATTCGTTGGAATTGGGCGTGTGTTTGTGGTGAGATGGGGGGGTCATTGATAAATATGGTATCAGGTGAGGGGGGGTCACTGGTAACCTTCCAGCCAAAGGAGGGGGGGTCACACATAACTTAGGGTCATCAGCTGAATTTCCACCGGCCCCCCACCCCCTCAAGATAAATTTTGAACGGTCCCTTAACCTCCTTGTATTCATCACACCACTTGTCTTCCAGGATTCTATCATCTATCATTTTTGTTGATTTGAAAAGGGGACTCTGAAACAAGAACGGGCGACGGAGTAGTTTCGTGATATTTTAAAGGTTTATTTGGATTATTTCTCCGAATACTTGTTCAATCAAAACCAAAACAGAACGCAGTACAGGTCGGCCCAGGATGCACCCCCGGCGACGAGCGCCTCCTTGGCCTCACGCAAAGGATTGGCACGTGACCTCGCTGGAGTATTTAGTAACTTTCTGGGTCTTTTAGGAATGTAGTTATCGGCGTCCCTGAAGCCAATAATTTCTGTCATAAATTCGGCGAAATATTGTTGAATAATTTATCCAAGTGGTTTTCTCTGTGCGGCGAGTCAAAAATGGACTGCTCCGGAGTGTAAACAAAGTAGAGAACGGTCGATATTGAAGTTGATTCGTAAGGGTCAAAATAAAATGTAATACTTTAAGTCTTCCGTTCATAAAATGAATTAGAAATTAGAGATTGTCAGGAGATATGACCGAGAGTTTGATAGGCGGTCACAAGAAACCTTGCCGATAACTACTCCCCGCCGACCTCTGATTTCCTGCCCGTTCCACTCTGTACCACTGCAACTATTTCTCATCACTCAAAGACACTAGTGAGGTGTTTCCCCCCGCCCCCCCCCCCCCTTCTGAATAACGGATCTAATAATGTTGTTCACGCGTGGATCATCTAAAATGTGCCAACATTTTGTTTTTCATCTGGGACACTGGACCGATATAAATCAGCTTTGGACACCAAAAGCTGCTTCCTGAGGAGGAGATTTCTCTGCCAGAGTTCCAATTCAAAATATCATCTATATGTTTGAAAAAGATAAAAACCGAAAACAGAAAAAAACATCGAAACAACGGTAAAAATATCAAGGTGGACAGAACCTAGTCAAGAAACATTATTATCAGGGTCATGCCGCATGATTTTTCACGATTCAAAGAAGCAAATAAGCAACTTCGAAACCTGACCAGAAAATTACATCCCCACTGACGTGACCTAGATGGTCTCTCATGGTTAGAAATCCACCAATATTACCAGTCACAAACATTTACTTCCACCCGAAATGCGGCAGAGAACAAAATGAATCAAGACCCGTCATTGAGCCCGCCATGTCAAGTTTTGAAGTAGAGACAGATGTACGACTATCGAGAATGTGTACAGATTTTTACCTCGTAAAATTTCACCCGTGGGACCCGGCATGTGGATGCAGGGATAATGTACACGTTTTGACCTGGAAGAAATTATATATTTAGTTTCACGGGCATTACTTGACGGAGTTGGAATCTGTTCCATATTTCCGATAGTCGAACATTTCCGCTCCACATCAAAACATGACAGGGCTGGCTTGATGTCGGATCTCGATTCATTTTGTTAGCTGCCACATGTCGGTGAAAGTAAGTGTTTGTGACAAGTAATATTGGTGGCTTTCCAACCTGGAGAGACCATAGGTTACGATAGTGGGTATTGGGGAGAGTGAATGTGATTTTTTGGTCAGTTTTCGACGTTGCTTAAGTGTTTCTTTGAACCGTGAAAATTCATGCGGCACGACTTCTATTATGAAATCAGAGTTATGTTACTTGACGAGTTATGTTACTTAACGAGAACCTATGCACATGTTAGTCCGACACGCATCCCCTACAATATATTTTATAAGACTAATTTCTATTGAATGTAGGGTCTGCCAGTTTAACTGGTAACATTTTCTAGCTGTCGGACCGTCCCCGAACGTAGAGAATGTAGCGATAGTGAGTTTTCATTGGCTGAAGAATTAAAATTTGACGGACAAATTGGGGGTTTTTTTTCGGTTCAGGAAAGCTGTGAGAATGTTCGAATAAACTACCCGCGGAAAGTTTAGAACGGATTTCAAGTTCGAGATTTAACTTAAAAAGTGAGTTTCATTATTTTGAGCGGAGAAAATAGCGCATAAAGTATCGTTTTTTGACTGCCGGATATTTCGGTCCGGCAGCTAAGTCGATTTTGCCGGTCAAACTGGCAGCCCCTATCTTTAATAGAAATCAGTAGGCCCCCTATTATGAAATATCTTGTACGTTTCTGACTATCCACATATATGCAACTCGCCCCATCAACAAAAGAATCTTTGAACTTGAAGCGAAAGTAAATGTCCCTCACCGTAAATAACAACGATGTGTGTGAGAGTTTGTGACTTAAAACCTCTCTAACCTAATACATCCGTCCAAACCATTACTAGAGTACTAGTCACGAGTGGAACAGTTGTTGTTGTGGGAACAGACGTTACCTAGAGCCAAGAACCGCCCCCATAAAGCAGCCCCCATAAATCCTCTTCTCGCCACGACAAATCCTTAGCGTCGCGCGGTAGATACCCGTAAGAAAGTATAAAAAGATGACCTGGTACAGGATCGTAACGCGGACTGAATTGAACATTGGTATATTTCCAATTTAATCGTGAGCAAATCTATATTCTAAAACAAATACTCTATAACTTAATAATATTAAAGAAAACAAATATTCAGCAAAGATATACAAATACATAAATATAATTTTGGCGTTGATTGGAGCGATACATTATCTGTACCGGTACATATATGCTGGATTACTAGTACCAGTATTTAATTGAAGGGCGTTAATTTTAGTTAACCGGCTTAATTCAACAATATGAATTTTTTGAAAATATGATAGGGTTTCACATGTGGTACCTGTACTATGCCAGACACAGGAAACGACAGCTTAAATCTTTACCAATCATCATGAATTATGGTCACATTATGTACGGTCCATTTAGCATCAAACGAGCTCTAATCTCATAACGTACTTTAGATTTGTAGCCTATGAACAGATAGTTAAAGTAAGCTAACTTTGATGTCAAGTGAGGTCAATGTCAGTTAAACTTATTTCAGTGATGGACAGAGTGTGGCTGTTGAATCAGCTTTAAAGGTAAAACAAATAGACTGTCGGTGTAGACGACCTCACTATATCTAATCGTCCATTTCAAAATTTACCTCAAATTGATTGTGGATGAAATACTCGAATATATTCCATTATGTTATTTATAGTTACATCAAAACGGTTTTGTTCAGACTAAATATATGCTGCATGTAATCCCTTTTAGCCATCATTGGCCAAGATATTCCGACCAGATGGCGTCAATCTCTGTCGGAACCCTCACCTTCCCAGCATATAATTCATCACGCCTGTCTAACACTGTCATTCACCATGTAACTCGTGACCACGCCTGTCTCGCACTACCATCCACCATGCAACTCATCATCACTTCAGTTTAGCAATCCATCAATTAACTCATGATACCACTGTGAGGCTACATGTGTAGCAATATCATCCATCATTTACCTCATTATCACGTCAATTTACCACCAGCATATAGGATTATCATCTAAATCATCAAGATGCCGGTCTGGCACTATCATCCATCGTGTAACTCACCATCGCGCTCGCCTATCAATATCATCGATCATGTGCCTCATAATGACGCCTGTCTAGCACTATCATCCTTCATGTTATTCATTATGACGCCTGTCTAGCACTATCATCCATCAAGTAACTCATTATGACGCCTGTCTAGCACTTTCATCGCTCATGTAACTCATCATGACGCCTGTCTAGCCCTATGATCTATCATGTAACTCGCCATCACGCCGGTCTAGCACTATCATCCCTCATATAACTCATCATCAAGCCTGTCTAGCACTATTATCCATCATGTAACTCATCATCACGCCTGTCTAGCATTATCACCCATCATGTAACTCATCATCAAGCCTGTCTAGCACTATTATCCATAATGTAACTCATCATCACGCCTGTCTAGCATTATTATCCATCATGCAACTCATCATCACGCCTGTCTAGCATTATCACCCATCATGTACCTCATCATCACGCCTGTCTAGCACTATTATCCATCACGTCGCCACCATGTAACTCATCATCACGCCTGTCTAGCATTATCACCCATCATGTAACTCATCATCAAGCCTGTCTAGCACTATTATCCATCATGTAACTCATCATCACGCCTGTATAGCATTATCACCCATCATGTAACTCATCATCACGCCTGTCCAGCACTGTTATCCATCATGTAACTCATCATCACGCCTGTCTAGCATTATCACCCATCATGTAACTCATCATCAAGCCTGTCTATCACTATTATCCATAATGTAACTCATCATCACGCCTGTCTAGCATTATTATCCATCATGTAACTCATCATCACGCCTGTCTAACATTATCACCCATCATGTAACTCATCACCATGCCGGTATATCACTATCAACCATCATGTAAAATGCAGCTAAGGTTTTCCTTGAACAGTTTTCATGGATCCGTGTGAACGTCTGACCACATTTTTTGCATAGATTCTCCGGTTTCTGAGATCGTATTTAGGAGTAACACATTTCGTTTGCTGGCAGCGCTCGACCATACCGTTTATACTCAATAAGAGAATGATATCGCTGCCTATCGCAATCGGAAATTACTTCTCGATTTTTCCCCTAAGGCAAATTTGTGAACTGAAAACTGTAGTCATGGTATTTCTCTTCCTCTTGTTCTTGTAATTACAAGCGTCTGGTCCGTCATTCATAATTCAGTCGTCGTCCATTAAAGAATATCCGCGTCCATAATCCAAAGACCTATTCCATATACCATATAACAGCATTAGCACCAAATTCAAAAGAAAATCATAGTATACATAAGCGTAAGATACTTTCCTGCAAGCGAGAAGCGGTCAACAGTTTTCAATGACGCCGGCAAGACATCAGGATTTTCAAAAAAATATCAAATCCGTTCTGGTGATTTGAAATGGCATTTGGGTAATAGCAATCGTAAGACCCGACATTCAATATTTGCCCATAAAATATTTTTCGCGTCGCCTCTTGTGTCGATTTGTCCATGAGCGTGGAGGAGATTGGCTTAATGCCACAAGGTTATATCATTCCGATGGTGACAGGCTGTTTTAGTGATGGAGGAACCCGAAGTATTCGGTTAGAACCACCGCACGTCGGCAAGTAACTGGCAAACTCAGACATGCACTCGATGGGCAGCTATTAGTATAGATTATAAGCTCTCTTAACGAAGCCGTTTTGGAAGAGAACTGAGCATTCAAATACATCGTAAATTGGCGATGAAGCGTCCGCGCATCTATTTCTCATCAGTTTCAAGTAGTTTATCACATCGATTGTCTGAATAAAGAACCGTCAATGGCCAGAAACCATATTGTGTTGACTCTCCACTTCAAAAATGCGCGTCTGGAGGCCTCGTACCATTCCTACAAAAATCAGCTGAGTAGCTAGCAGGTCCTCCGCCAAGTAGCCTGTTTGAGAGCATACAGCATATACGCTTCCAATATCTCCTTAAATATAACTTGGAAAGTTGATATGTGTATGTGGAAAGAGACGTTCATCTGGAATTGGAGGCAATTTGAGAAGGTTTGGGAAGCAGTAATGGGTAGTGTAACACTGGAATGTAAGTCTGTAGTTGTATATGGATTTGTGGATGGTAAGGTTTATAAATCGGTGAGTGGAATAGATCAAGATAACGCGTTCACAACACAGATGGGTACAATATGGGTGAGTGAAATCCAAGATGGTCAATGGCAGCCATCTTGGATTACATACTACCTCAATGAAAATCAATACCAATCGCTGTGTAACTGATGGGAAGCACCGTCTCGAGTTTGAAGTTGATTTGTCAAATTGTTGTCGAGATATCACGTTCACAAGATGTGGGATGGACAGAATCCAATATGGTCAATGGCAGCCATCTTGGATCATGTACCTCAGTGAAAACCAATACCAATGGCCGTCTAACTGATGTGAAAAACCTTCCCAAGTTTGAAGTCGATTTGTTGATTTGTTTTTGAGATATCGTGTTAACAAGATGTGGAACGGAGTGAATCCAATATGGTCCATGGCAACCATGTTGGATTACGTATCTCAGTGAAAATCAAAACCAATGGCCGTTTAACTGATGCGAAGCACATTCTCAAGTTTGAAGTGGATTGGTCAAACTGTTGTCGAGATATCGCGTTCACAACATGTGGGATGGATAGAATCCAATATGGTCAATGGCAGCCATCTTGGATTATGTACCTCAGTGAAAATCAATACCAATGGCCGTCTAACTGATGTGAAGAACCTTCCCAAGTTTGAAGTCGATTGGTCGAATTGTTCTCGAGATATCGCGTTCACAAGATCTGGGACGGATGGAATCCAATATGGTCAATGGCAGCCATCTTGGATTACGTACCTCAGTGAAAATCAATACCAATGGCCGTCTGACTGATGTGAAGAACCTTCCCAAGCTTGAAGTTGATTGGTGGAATTGTTCTTGAGATATCGCGTTCAAAAGATGTGGGACGAACAGAATCCAACATGGTCGATGGCGGCCATCTTGGATTACGTACTTCAGTGAAAATCAATACCAATGACCGTCTAACTGATGTGAAGCACCTTCTCAAGTTTGAAGTCGATTGGTCGAATTGTTCTCAAGATATCGCGTTCACAAGATGTGGGACGAACAGAATCCAATATGGTCGATGGCGGCCATCTTGGATTACGTACTTCAGTGAAAATCAATACCAATGGCCGTCTAACTGATGTGAAGCACCTTCTCAAGTTTGAAGTCGATTGGTCGAATTGTTCTTGAGATATCGCGTTCACAAGATGTGGGACGGACAGAATCCAATATGGTCGATGGCGGCCATCTTGGATTACGTACCTCAGTGAAAATCAATACCAATGGCCGTCTAACTGATGTGAAGCACCTTCTCAAGTTTGAAGTCGATTGGTCGAATTGTTCTCAAGATATCGCGTTCACAAGATGTGGGACGGACGGAAGGACAGAGGGAAGGACGGAAGGACGGACGGAAGGACGGATGGCTAGCATTTCGAAGTCCTCCCACCACTTCGTGGCGGAGGACAATAATGTGTTTGATCTCTGGCTATGGGGATCATAATCTTAATAAATACCACGTGACTTAGCCGGAAGCTAGACAGGAAGTTTCGGTAAATGGACCCAAGACATTAAAACTGGGTTAGTTCGGATTGTTGTCGTAGAATTTGAGTTAATCTTCGGGTAAGAATTCGCCTTTCATGTGATGGCGATTAACAGTTCTTTGTCGGGGCGAAACAGGTAGGAATTTCTTACAATGAAGGAATTCCTGACATGTAATGGTATCGCTTAGCTAACAGCTAGCTCCCAGTCCGCCTCCGCACTCAACACCTCATCGATCAGCGGACGTTCAGGTGACAAATAATTCTTTCTGTGCCAATCTAGGATATTTTGAGATCAGGAAGGATGTCAGTATGTGTTTGATACGCAGGCACATGGAATAGACACAATTCCGTCTCTCTGTATAGTACAACTTCATTTTAAGGGCACGGATGTCGCAGCACACTTGAACTCAAGTTCTATTAAGGGTCCAAGTGTACTTTCTAGAAAGCAAAAATTCAGTCAAGGAAAGTTTTCAAGTGCACTATGACTTGGAGATTCGAGTGCAATAACATTTTCAAACTCACCAAACATTCACAAATATATATAATAAAATATTTGTTCTTTCAACAGTTGTCTTTTAGCAGTATAGATAGTCATTCGTGTTTTATTTCATGTTTCTGCAGGGTTGTACTGCTTTTACAGGTATATGAACCCAGACGGCATTCGTATGACTTTTCAACAGCATGAGTTAGTTCATGTTGTTTCAGTGTTCCACTCCGTCTACTGGTATAAGGACACATTGCACATTTGTACGGTCTTTCCCCAGTATGGGTTCTGTCGTGTTCTCTCAGGGCTCCACTTTGTGTACAGCTATATGGGCACATGAAGCATTTATATGGCTTCTTGCCAGTATGAATTAGTCCATGCTGTTTCAGGGCTCCTCTATGCTTACTGCTGTAAGGGCACATCGCATATTGGTAAGGCTTTCACTCGCTATGAGTTACTTGGTGTCGTTTCAGCGTTCCATTCCGTGTGCAGTTATATGGGCACATGGAGCATTTATATGGCTTTTTCTCAGTATGAGTTTGTTCATGCTGCTTCAGGTTTCCACTCTGTGTGCAGCTATATGGGCACATGGAGCATTTATATGGCTTTTTCCCAGTATGAGTTTGTTCATGCTGCTTCAGGTTTCCACTCTGTGTGCAGCTATATTGGCACATGGAGCATTTATATGGCTTTTCTCCAGTATGAGTTCGTTCATGCCGCTTCAGCTTATCACTCTGTGTGCAGCGATATGGGCACACGGAGCATTTATATGGCTTTTCCCCAGTATGAGTTCGTTCATGCTTCTTCAGGTTTCCACTGTGTCTACAGCTATATGGGCACAAGGAGCATTTATGTGGCATTTCCCCAGTATAAATTTGTTCATGCTGCTTCAAGTCTCCACTCTGTGTACTGCTATAAGGGCAACGTAGACATTTTATACGTTCATCACCAGTATGGGTTCTTTCATGACGTCTTATGCCACCTCTCAAGGCAGAGTTACATGTGTATTGACACAGTGGACATTTGTATGGCTTTTCATCAGTATGACTCCTTTTATGTTCCTTCAGTTGTGCTATCTTTGTACAATTATATTGGTACAGTAAATCTTGGTATACCGTTTCCTCGGTCGTGGCTATGCTATGTGTTCCATGTGATTCGATAATTCTTCCTCTCTTAGTCTCAAAGTGATCAACATGTGGACCCAGGTTATCAGCCACTGGCCATTCGTGTTCTTTTAAACTGGGGCTAACCTTGTACAAGGCTACTGGGAATGGTCTGCCTGCCAGTGAAGTCAACATATCGCCGTCTTCATCAACTGTGGCACTTGAAGTGTTAGGAGAGATATCCTGAAACACAGAATCCAACAATAATTAATTAATTAATGATACATATGGCGGATCCGCCAATCATCTCAATCATCAAATTATGACTAAGCACTCCCTTCGTACAAAAGATACATGTATACCCTCCCCACTCATGTATTGTGGTCTGTGATGCAAGCAAATAAAAGGAATAGGAACTGGGTATTCCGAGTAAAAAAATGTTTCCAGGAAAACGATTTGGGTTACTTTTGGAATACAGACGCAAGGGATGCGCCGAAATATGTGGCCAGATGTATCAAGGAATGTATTATGTGTATCTATGCTAAGGATTGGAAAAAAATCCATTCAAAACACATTATGTGCTTGTACCAGATGCTTATGTTACTACGAAATTATATAAAAAATATGTACCATGGCAAAATTAGGTTAGGGGTTGCCCATTTAAAAATTGAAACGGGAAGAACGGGCTGCCATGCAAAGCCTGCTTTCTTGTTTTACAGCGAAGGAAAAATTTCTGAACTATTTGATGAAAAGCTAATATTTATGTAATGTTTTATATATAGGTAATATCCGTCTCTCATAACTCTGTCCAGAATGGCACTTATAACTAGTTTAGTATTGTACTGTTTTTATCATGTTGTATGTGTTGAGACGTTTATCTATCTATCTATCTATCTATTCTACTTTACTCTACTCTACTCTACTCTACTCTACTCTACTCTAATCTAATCTATCTGTCTGTATTTTTGACATTTTGAGGAATTTTTACAATTTTATAAATTAGGTGAACATGTTCGCTTATCCGTGTGAGAATTACACAAGGCCCGTGTGTCACTGGCAATAGAGATTACGTGTACGGGGTATTTATAGGGGAACAGGTTACTGTTGTTTAGTACACTTTTCAACAATCACAAATGGTTAGGTCTGCGAAACCCGAACATCGCTCAGAGGCAGTCGAACTCCTAACTTACTTGTTTCATTGGGATCGGTTCATTATTGTCGTCACATGTACTATGGATCGTATTTTCAAATGCATCAATCGGGACCGCTGGATCCGACTTTATTGGTGTTACATCTACCATCCCTATGGTGTTGGTATTGGCAATTCTTCGACTTAGAGTTCTAGGTTTCTTCATCACGGGCAAGATCTCTTTTGGGAAGGTGACTGGATAATCCTGTACCTCTGCAGCTGTCTCTTGGTCGACAGGTTCCACTTTTATCGATCTGACATCCATTTGTTCCACGTATGAAATAGCTTTGTCCTGTATGAAATACACAGCATTACCAGTAAACGAATTTTAAACTATGCCATAAACTCTCCAAACGGCATTTTGGAATATGGGGATCAGTAGATGAAGTAGGCTACACAAATATGTTATCCTGTATATAAAGTACTGTTTTGTACAAAGAAACAATTCACATACATACACTCCAAGACTTCATGCATAGCTGGTGAAAAACGCCCAACATCAGCGGGTTATCGACAACATAAATAGTAAATTAAGGAGCAAACATAACAAACTGCTGGTAAGATCAACGACACCATCATTGCTCCGTTTCACTTCTGTCAAACAAGGAAAGGTCAGTATGCACGACTTCCACGATTATTCTTAACACCTGATACAAACCTGTTCATTTTGATACGCTTCAAAATGCCGACCGGCATCATTGAACTGTCTTGCCGGCATCATTGAAATTGTTGACCGCTTCTCTCTTGCAGGAAACTAGCTATGTTTATGTATACTGTGATTGCCTTTTGTATTTGGCGCTGATATTGCAATATGGAATAGGTCTTTGAATTATGGACGCAGATATTCTTTAATGGACGACAGCCCATTTGTTTGAAGACAATAAATACAGCGGTAGAGGCTCAGTCTATGCAGTCCGAATTCGCAAATGATAAATGTTCAGTGTTTCGACACATGGGGAAGAAGGCGATAGTCCAACGACGGTTGGAAAACTCCATAAAGGTAAGCTGTGTCCTGGCTGTGACGAAGAAGACAAACAACAGGAAGTTCTTCCATAAACACAGAGGAAGAGAAAGCTGCCTGAACCAGATCCTCAGTGGTCATACCAAACAGAAACATCATCAGGTGAAGCTGAACACCAACTTAACGTCAGCAGACTGCAGTGTCTGCAATGTGCCTGAGACAGTACATCATTATGTCTTCATGTGCTCGAGATTTAAAGAAGAACGCGATTCTCTGATGGACAAAGTGAATCATACTCTGCGTCTTTCCAACAGGGAGAAAGGATATTTTGTGGGGTAAATCAACCTACAGGTGCTGAGTGGGCACGGTGAGGTCCTCTCAAGGGAGCACAATTCTAAGATAGTGGGGCCATTCTGTGACTACCGGGGAAAGACCTACCCTCCCTAGAACGTGTATATAAAGTAGTCGCATCAGCTGTGCCACCCACACAATGGTTGTAAATAGCATAACCATGTTTCTCCAGTTTGTTACGTACATATAATTTCTACCTACTTTACCACTGTATATATGTTTTTCCCCCCTACTCTGCATCAATGAGTCGGACAACACGTACTGATCGATCGAATACCGCTCACCGTCTACTTTCTCGAACATAAGAGAACAACATCATTTTGGGAATATAGAACCATGTGATTTTTTTCTTGTAGCAAAAGTGAAAAGTACTCATCAAGTCAAGAGTGGATTTACAGATAAACAACAACAACTGTAGACGGTCTCCATCTTCAATTATGAGAATATTAATGAAATACCACACAACCCATTGAAGAAATGCACACCAACGTTTGGAGCTGCATGAGCACCATAACCAAGGCAGCACCCATTCTTTGCATAATGTATGGACACAAAGTCAAACAGACATTTCTGATGACGTCATTTCAATGTTTAACTGCACGGGGAATTCATGACACAGAAGTCCTAGCGGTTTTTTTAATATTTAATCTCAGGTGTTCCCCTGGGGTTTAATTTCAGTATACCGAGATATCTTCCAAGGTGACAACAATCCTTTTATTGTCATTTTCATTTTCAAGCAATATCATATCTCTATGTCAAGGGTATAATCGCGGAAATACGTACCTCTGAGATCATAAAATGATGCTTTGGGGTAACAAAATGACGACTGATAGTTCTGACACGGCGTTCGAATAACTGCAGCTTTCGTTTGAAGAACGTTTATCCTAAAATTTCAGTCCAGTATTTGCTCGCGGTAAACATTTCCTGTTACTCAAAACACTGACCTATTTGCGGTTATGAAAGCGGACCGCGGAAATAGATGGAACCCATGACCTTCCAACAGCGCATGCCCTGTTTCACAGGCTCACTTGTCCCTGTCACCAATAGTCAAAGTCGACCATTACGACGTGACTGGGGTGTATACGACACCTCACGCAAACACGAGTGTCTGTTTGAAACAGACCGAACAACTCTCCCAACATATATGAGCGAACTACGTTACCTGTGCTCGCTCATTATAAACGGGGGAAATAATCTCTAGATAATTCTTGGTAACGCTAGGTCAACAGAGGTATGATACCGAATTGAAAAGTAAAAATGACGCAGTGAAGGATATATATCCACCTTCACTGGATTTGAAGGAAACTACAGATAGCCCTACAGGCACATCTTATTTAGATCTCTATCTCTATAAAAATGAAGCGGGCATTCTCTCTCGTCGACTTTATGACAAAGAGATGATTACAATTTCGACATCGTATACTATCCCTTTTTGGATAGTAATATTCCAGTGGGACCTGCATATGGCGTATACATATCTCGCTTAGTAGCATTTGCTAGATCCTGTGTTAAATGTGATGATTTTAACCGTCACAAAACATTGTTGCAGAAACTTATAAAACAGGGCTATTCCACCAAGCGCCTCCACTCAAAGTTTCTCAAATTTGGCGATACATATCGCATGCTGATAGCAAAATACGAACGTAGCGTGCAAGATCTATGGCGCTACGTTTCGTAACTTGTGTCTAATTCCGCTTAACCCGGGGCTAGGGGACCGTATGAACCCATGTACTTCAAGATCCTCATGGTACTCATATGAACAGTCACAATCAAAGCGTGACTGAGATACATCATTCTTTAGATGACGACTTACAACGAATATTATGGATTAAGAATACTGATCAGCGATACGGATTTGATATTTTTTGGAACATCATGATGTCTTGCCGGCATCATTGAAAACTGTTGACCGCTTCTCTCTTGCAGGAAACAAGCTTATGTTTATGTATAGGCTACTATGATTGTCTTTTTGAATTTGGTGCTAATACTGTTATATGGAATATGAAATAGGCCTTTGAATTATGGACGCGGATATTCTCTAATGGACGACGGCTGGATTATGAATGACGGGCTAGACGCTTGTAATTGAAACGTTCTAAAAACATCGCTTTTACTAAATGTGATGTGACTTCCGGTGGTGTGCTGCTCGGGTGGGAATCCTTCAAAAAATCTGACTGGTGGCCCACATCAGTTGGTAGCTGCTGTAAGGTCATGGAAGCGGTTGCGATGAGAGCGGGTGTGAGATTATATCAGAAAATTGGAATTAAATAATTGAGAATTGTGACCTGGGGAAAAAAGAGTATTTTGTCAATTATGTATAAATTTCAAGTACAGTATACCTGTACCGAAGTGAAAACGTATTTGATATCACAATTCCGGCATAGCATATAAATTAAGAATAAAACTTATTATTCGATTAGTTTGGAAAAAACAATTACAACATAAAAAGTCTTGTGTAAAGACTATGAACAGATAGATTGGTTTGAAAATAATTGAAATGTATGATATAAAGCCATAGGGTGACATTCTCTTGGTTAGAGAGGCAGATACCATGCCACCTTGTCTATCTAATTTTAATGTCAGCTGTTATACCCCGTTGTCAGATTGTCGCGCAAGCTGTGACGTAACTGGCGGATCAGATAGACCCACGCATCTACCGTACCCCCAAATATTTTGACATGGCACTTACGGTTTTTTGTCACTCTGAACTGACTGTGAGCCAGCCGTTAAACCGACCGGCCCTGGGCGGTGAGACGAGGCATGATGCCTCTCACCCCTACCAAACTTCCTATACTATACCCGAAACCCCAAAAGATCAAGAGGTGACACTTTTTGACTTTTTAGCAAAGCTTACTATGGTCATTTTTAGCCTATATATGCATTCCCCTCCGTACATTTTCTTCATAATTGTTTGCTCTTTTACTAAGAAAAAAAACCTCCCCAAATTATTTTATTTCACGTAGTTGCTTATTCTCTAATTTAATATGTAGTTTATTTTATTAGAACATGGACCCAAGACTGAGAGAAGTTTCAGCCCTCAATCTCCAGGAGTAAATAAATATATGTATATATATAGGGTCAAGCCTACCAGAGCTTCGGAAGAAAAAGCCTCAAATATGTTTAACAATATCCCAAACTTAAACAAAAATCGTAGGTACCGGAAAAAAACGGACCCGAATCGGATCAAAAAGTTCATGTACCGGTAAAAAGCACCATACTTGTACAAAAAGCGACCATATCTGAAACATGATGCGCACTTGAGAAAAAGTCCTGAGAATTCCAGAAGTCAAAAGTCGCCAGTCGCCGCGCGCCGTGGTTTGTCCGGTGAGTGGCGCGCGGCGAGTTTTTCCAGGTTAAGAGATAGAGCGAAACTCGCCGTGTTTTACGGCGCGTGGCGACTGGCGAGTTTTTGCAGGTTAAGAGATAGCAGAAAGTCGCCAGTCGCCGCGCGCCGGAGAGGTCCACGGCGCGTGGCGAGTGGCGAGTTTCACTACAGTCAAAAGTCGCCAGTCGCCGTGCGCCGTGGTTCATCCGGCGATTGGCGCGCGGCGAGTTTTTCCAGGTTAAGAGATAGAGCGAAACTCGCCGTGTATTACGGCGGGTGGCGACTGGCGAGTTTTTGCAGGTTAAGAGATAGCAGAAAGTCGCCAGTCGCCGCGCGCCGGAGAGGTCCACGGCGCGTGGCGAGTGGCGAGTTTCACTACAGTCAAAAGTCGCCAGTCGCCGTGCGCCGTGGTTCATCCGGCGAGTGGCGCGCGGCGAGTTTTTCCAGGTTAAGAGATAGAGCGAAACTCGCCGTGTTTTACGGCGGGTGGCGACTGGCGAGTTTTTGCAGGTTAAGAGATAGCAAAAAGTCGCCAGTCGCCGCGCGCCGGAGAGGTCCACGGCGCGTGGCGAGTGGCGAGTTTCTAAAAGTCGCCACGCGACGCAAACTTGGCCCAAATAGAACACCATACTTATTCACTCTCGTTAAAAGACGCAAGCGAGCAAGATACAGTAGGATATCAACAACCAAAGCTAAACAACAACAACAGCAGTGCATGTGGTCCAAAGTGTTTACACGTATCCGGCGCCGAATAGCGATGAATTTTGTATAGATTAAGAAATTCGAAAACAAAATGGTAGACGCCACCTGTCCTTCGTATTGGAAAGAAGGAGAAGGAACCAGCCTACACAAACCCGTTAACACGAAAGCAATGTTCCTCACGATATTCTTTCAATTTTTGAACCTCATATCATTGACAAGTGCAGAAGAAGGTAAAATGTCGTACAGATGCCCCGACTGGATTCAATGGAATGCCTTGGTGTGGGGAGAAATGTGCTATTCATTTCACACAACATCTTACATAACTTGGTCAAACGTTGTTGACGTTTGCCAGGAGAATGGCGGTGAACTGGTTAAAATTGATAACAGTGACCTTAACCAATTTTTTGGCATCGGCAATAAGGGATATTTCTGGATTGCTGCTAAAAAAATCAGAGAAAAATGGTTTTGGTCCAATGGCAGCCCAGTCATATTTAACGATTTTGATCCGTTAATTGATCAATTGTTTTCACAGAGTGGTGAACCGATTGAATTGTGTGCGATATGGTCAATGGATATGGGTGGAAATGGTCTCTGGCATCCATGGGATTGTATCAGAAAGAGTCCCTATGTCTGTGAATATCCTGCTGTGCAATCCTACCAAATTTCGACCGGCGTGACAGAAATGGCATCTACTGCCGTACCAGCTACAAACTATAGCAATGTTACGAACAGCACCACAAACGTCGCTAGTTTCGATCAATACAAAGTCAATGATAACCAGGAAGTACGACAAAAAAGCAAGAGCAGACGCGGCCAATTTAATCGAATCAAAGGTCCTAACGGCGCTGGGAATAACTGGTTGATGTCCGAACCCGTCGATACAATACATGCTCGGTCCTCCACTGAATGCGCCAGGAAATGTCTAAAACAAACTCAGTTCATATGTAACATGTTTAACATTAATCTAAAAGAGAGAGAATGTAGGTTATATAACTTAGCTGATCCCGTGACAGAAAAGATGACAGTCCGTCTGGGCTGGGTTCTATGGAGATCTGTGTAAAAATGGGAATATTGAAAATTCTCGCGGACACATATAGACCAATGAATTTTCTAAAGTGCATCTGTAAAACGTAGTGGCTTATATTTGAGAATTCGGGAAACACACCATCCTTTTTCTTTCTAAGCGCATCAAGCGCCTAGCATAGTCGAGAATATAGTTAAGTTTACATGTAAGCGTAGCATAATTATCTGTTACATGTACCTTTGTGAACTCAACATGTCATTTCCTCAACTACAGCTGTGTTTGTACAGAGAATATACCTCAACTACAGCTGTGTTTGTACAGAGAATATACCTCAACTACAGCTGTGTTTGTACAGAGAATATACCTAATTTATATTTTAGATTTTCAGGGTCAAAAGTGACGTAAACATCATCGACTGACGTTTGCATTTGTGCTTTCCTCCATGGCTTGTTTGTATACATTGTAGCACGAATTTTTATTATATCTAAACTATCAGACATTGAGCCAAACTAATATTGTACCGCAATGTCATGGCGGATGTGATGATAGTGGGAATATTAGATTCGTTTTGGTTCATGGAGTAATTTAATATATCAACCACCCTCACCCCTACTACAATGTACGAGAAAGAGTCCACGTTTAAACATCAGTTGATGCTGTTTTACATCACTTTCGATTCAGAACATTTACAATATAGAATTTGGGTATTTTTTTTCCTGTACGAATTACAGCATTTTGTGCAGATTTAAATATCCTTTTGGCTTCACAAAAATGACAGCTTTCATGAAATATTTTGACACTCCTCTGTAAAAATGTGTATCAATTATTCTAGTCTTTTTGTATAAAAAGGAGTGACTCGTGGTCAGGTATTCCTAGATATATGCTTTCGTTTATTTCGGTTTTATTCAAATATATTAGAATGCAGGTTAAGCAAATTGTGAGAATAATGGTTTCATGCCTATTTTAGTAGATTTGTGCACGCATCTCAAGTAATGTGTATCAATCATTGTTATTTATTCTGGTGGTTGTAATTGATCATCATACATATTAGCATTCATCTATAGTAATATCTATGGAGTGTTTTGATTTATTACAGTGGTTGATCAAATATATTTGTATGTAGATATAATAAACTTTGTTAAATTTCGGAATTCAGGATGAACTACTTTAGCTTAATATAACATATTATCACATATTTGCCTGTGATACTGGACATTTAGCTCCGTTGATACTGTGGAATGACACTGTTCCATATCATGATATGGGCTTCCGCCCTCACGCGCGGGTCTGATATCGGTTATCCGCCCTTGGGCTAATATCGCGCACATGAGTTGTTTCCTCTCGAGGAACTCATCATTCTCTCCACAGTCTGACCTAGCGCATTTTTGTGGTTTTCACCTGGATCTTGCTACGTAATAAATTGTTTGAAGCATGCATAGTCATTCGACAATCGATCCTGAATTTGAATCTTCTCGTGCTGATCGGGGTCCTCTGGCTGACAGTTTCAGCTTCAGATATGGAAATAGGTATACAATAATCTCTATTTAGCATGTATTATTCATGCTGTGTACATACAGCGTTGCGTGTGCTTCCCTCGTTTGATCAAATACACTTGATATCCAGAAAGTTGTGTATACAGTGTAACGATTACATATCAAACATATTAGCTTGCATCTGTAGTAATATGTATCTAATGTTGTGATTTATTATATGGCTTGATCAAATATATTAGCATGCATCTCTAGTAATATGTATCTAATGCTGTGATTTATTATAGGGTTTGATCAAATATATTAGCATGCCTCTCTAGTACATGTAATATGTATATAGTGCTGTGATTTATTCTAGGGTTTGATCAAATATATTAGCATGCATCTCTAGTAATATGCATCCAGTGCTGTGATTTATTCTAGGGTTTGATCAAATATATTAACATGCATCTCTAGTAATATGTATATAATGCTGTGATTTATTCTAGGGTTTGATCAAATATATTAGCATGCATCTCTAGTAATACATATCTAATGCTGTGATTTATTATAGGGTTTGATCAAATATATTAGCATGCATCTCTAGTAATATGTATATAGTGCTGTGATTTATTCTAGGGTTTGATCAAATATATTAGCATGCATCTCTAGTAATATGTATATAGTGCTGTGATTTATTCTAGGGTTTGATCAAATATATTAGCATGCATCTCTAGTAATATGTATCTAATGCTGTGATTTATTCTAGGGTTTGATTAATTATATTAGCATGCATCTCTAGTAATATGTATATAATGCTGTGATTTATTCTAGGGTTTGATCAAATATATTAGCATGCATCTCTAGTAATATGTATCTAGTGCTGTGATTTATTCTAGGGTTTGATCAAATATATTAGCATGCATCTCTAGTAATATGTATATAGTGCTGTGATTTATTCTAGGGTTTGATTAATTATATTAGCATGCATATCTAGTAATATGTATCTAGTGCTGTGATTTATTCTATTGTAAGATCAAATATATTAGCATGCATATCTAGTAATATGTATGTAATGCTGTGATTTATTCTAGGGTTTGATCAAATATGTTAGCATGCTTCTCTAGTAATATGTATCTAGTGTTGTGATTTATTCTAGGGTTTGATCAAATATATCAGCATGCATCTCTAGTAATATGTATATAGTGCTGTGATTTATTCTAGGGTTTGATCAAATATATTAGCATGCATCTCTAGTAATATGTATTTAATGCTGTGCTTTATTCTAGGGTTTGATCAAATATGTTAGCATGCATCTCTAGTAATAAGTATCTAGTGTTGTGATTTATTCTAGGGTTTGATCAAATATATTGGCATGTACACCTGGTAAGTTGCATATAAAGCATTGTGAGTCATTATTCAATGTGTTAGTATATTTATCTTGCCAATGATGTGATTTTTTGTGCCCAATATCATCATACATCTGTAGTAATGCGTACCAACTTCAGTGATATATTTTATTCGTCCTGCATGAAATCCCTGACAAAAGCTATTATTTTATATCAGATTATTAGTTTCTAATTTATCATGCACTTTTTGTGAAGAACTAACATAAATAAGACATTTAAGCAATCGTATCTCTCTACTAAGCTGTGCGTGGGAAATTGTGTAATAATTGTATTCAAAAATATTTGTAATCACTTTAATTCAAATAATTTAATAGACAAATATGAAGTTAGGTTTCTTCACGTTTAGCCCATTACATCATACCTTATTTGCGAATGTGGACCATCGCTTTGAAATATCCGTAACACTATTACTGGAGTTAAGAAACACTCGGTTTTAGGTCCCCTGTTATCCCTTTTATATATGTATATCAAGGGCATATTTGGTAAAATTATCATTATCACAAACTTTTTCGCTGAGGACTCGTCTCGTCATCATTCGTCCCTAAATATTTTTGAAATTCAAAGAATCATGAATCAAGATTTGGAAATCCTACTCGAATGGTTCAAGCAAAAGGTCATACAGTTCTATGCCTTCGCTTCCCTTATATGTGTTGTAATTCAAAACAAATTCTCTAGTATTCATTAATAAAATTGGAATGATACACATACTCAAATTAAAGCTGGACGTTAAGTCCTATCATTTTTATCTGAAGTTTGTTATATCAATCGTGAGTATGTTTCAGTGATGTCGGATGTTTTACCATTATGGGATGAGAAAATAAAAACAATGTAGAAAAGACTAGTTATCATCGAGCGACTTGTCACGGGCCTACCAATGTTCGCTAGAAGAGTCTATATATTCTGATAAAGGTTAAGAATCAATTAATGTCAGAACGGAAGTCATGATAATGAAACTAATGTATTAACCCTACCTGTCCTGGGGCGGGGGAGGGGCGAAAAGTGTCAACACTCTGCGCATGGGCAAACAGGGAATTGTGAGAAAAGGGTATGGAAATAGACGTTTTGGGGTCTGGGTGGGCTATTGGTCCTATGGAGTCGTATGAGGTATCAATGTGAAGCATTCGTAAAGGAGTATCCACCTGGACTAGTGTCTCGGTCGTTGTCAACATTCTGCGCATGCGCAGACAGGGAATTGTGGGAAAAGGGCATTGTGGGAAAAGGTCATTCTGCGCATGCGCAGTAGACAAAGTGTATGGAAATAGACGTTTTAGGGTCTAGGTGGGTCCCTAGTGGTCCGATGCAGTTGAGTGAGGTATCAATGTAAAGCAGTCGTGAAGAAGCATCCAGTCATGGGTAGGTGCATGTAAAATTAGGATTTTTTCCCGAAAATATAAAAGCGGAACATGGATTTTACCCCTAAAATAGGAGAAAACACCTATCAACCCAAGCCAAAAGGGCTAATATCGTTCCCCGGGCTTATTGGGACCTGCCTATCAAGTCAATGGGGAGGGTGCATGTAAAATTAGGATCCTGCCCCGAAAATATAAAAAGCGGAAAGCGGACTTTACCCCTAAAATAGGGGAAAACACCTATCAACCCTATCCCAATTTCGGAGCTC
>JAVTVY010050085.1:0-22843 GCA_036873755.1 Hanleya hanleyi | reverse complement strand
TCCCACATATGTGAATCATCTGTATCTAAAATGTGATATCCCACATATGTGAATCATCTGTATCTAAAATGTGATATCCCACATATGTGAATCATCTGTATCTAATATGTGATATCCCACTTATGTGAATCATCTGTATCTAATATGTGATATCCCACATATGTGAATCATCTGTATCTAATATGTGATATCCCACATATGTGAATCATCTGTATCTAATATGTGATATCCCACATATGTGAATCATCTGTACCTAAAATGTGATATCCCACATATGTGAATCATCTGTATCTAAAATGTGATATCCCACATATGTGAATCATCTGTATCTAAAATGTGATATCCCACATATGTGAATCATCTGTATCTAATATGTGATATCCCACTTATGTGAATCATCTGTATCTAATATGTGATATCCCACATATGTGAATCATCTGTATCTAAAATGTGATATCCCACATGTGTGAATCATCTGTATCTAAAATGTGATATCCCACATATGTGAATCATCTGTATCTAAAATGTGATATCCCACATATGTGAATCATCTGTATCTAATATGTGATATCCCACATATGTGAATCATCTGTATCTAAAATGTGATATCCCACATATGTGAATCATCTGTATCTAAGATGTGATATCCCACATATGGGAATCATCTGTATCTAAAATGTGATATCCCACATATGTGAATCATCTGTATCTAATATGTGATATCCCACATGTGAATCATCTGTATCTAAAATGTGATATCCCACATGTGAATCATCTGTATCTAATATGTGATATCCCACATATGTGAATCATCTGTATCTAAAATGTGATATCCCACATGTGAATCATCTGTATCTAATATGTGATATCCCACATATGTGAATCATCTGTATCTAAAATGTGATATCCCACATGTGAATCATCTGTATCTAATATGTGATATCCCACATATGTGAATCATCTGTATCTAAAATGTGATATCCCACATGTGAATCATCTGTATCTAAAATGTGATATCCCACATATGTGAATCATCTGTATCTAAAATGTGATATCCCACATATGTGAATCATCTGTATCTAATATGTGATATCCCACATATGTGAATCATCTGTATCTAATATGTGATATCCCACATATGTGAATCATCTGTATCTAAAATGTGATATCCCACATATGTGAATCATCTGTATCTAATATGTGATATCCCACATATGTGAATCATCTGTATCTAATATGTGATATCCCACATATGTGAATCATCTGTATCTAATATGTGATATCCCACATATGTGAATCATCTGTATCTAATATGTGATATCCCACATATGTGAATCATCTGTACCTAAAATGTGATATCCCACATATGTGAATCATCTGTATCTAAAATGTGATATCCCACATATGTGAATCATCTGTATCTAAAATGTGATATCCCACATATGTGAATCATCTGTATCTAATATGTGATATCCCACTTATGTGAATCATCTGTATCTAATATGTGATATCCCACATATGTGAATCATCTGTATCTAAAATGTGATATCCCACATATGTGAATCATCTGTATCTAAAATGTGATATCCCACATATGTGAATCATCTGTATCTAAAATGTGATATCCCACATATGTGAATCATCTGTATCTAAAATGTGATATCCCACATATGTGAATCATCTGTATCTAAAATGTGATATCCCACATATGTCAATCATCTGTATCTAAAATGTGATATCCCACATATGTGAATCATCTGTATCTAAAATGTGATATCCCACATATGTGAATCATCTGTATCTAAAATGTGATATCCCACATATGTGAATCATCTGTATCTAATATGTGATATCCCACATATGTGAATCATCTGTATCTAAAATGTGATATCCCACATATGTGAATCATCTGTATCTAAAATGTGATATCCCACATATGTGAATCATCTGTATCTAAAATGTGATATCCCACATATGTGAATCATCTGTATCTAAAATGTGATATCCCACATATGTGAATCATATGAATTTCATATGTGTTGCATGGATTCAAATACGATTCCCAGTATTAGCAACGTTTGCAAGATGAAGAGAAGATCTTCGGCTGCTGATGATGCTGCTGAAAAAGCGTTTCATAAATATAGCCAGGCAGCGTATGTAGTGGAAAATCCGAGCTATGTACATACCATAGTTCCATCATATTGGCTTTTCATAATTTTTATTTCTTACTCATTTGGCATTGAATGCTTTTATGGACGACGGCAGAATATTGAATGTCGGGTCTGACGCCTGCTCTATCATATATCAATAATTTTAAGGCAAAGGCGATAAATTAAGTATGACAATTACATGATGATGCCGTCATCAGACCGGAATTAAGGTTACATATTCAAAATCGAAAAAGGACCTGGACAAACCGCCTGGACAAACCGCCCCAGGTGAGGTACGATTGTAGATGAAAAATGAAACTTAAAATATGAAATGCTCGTCTCGATTAGCATAAACTATGATATTATTTTTAACTCTCTTTGAAATATTGGGAGCATGAGTGCCATGGTTTGTTAACACGAGAATTCCAAAGTAGTAGGTTTGTGTGAAATTGACAGTTTTGGGGTGAAAAAGCACGGTTTGCCTATTTGTAAATATATGAAGATAAACTATAACCACAAAAATATTCACACATAACAGTCCTCTTTTGAATCCCTAGTTGTTCAACAAAGCACGTTTTGATTATCGTTTATCTTCATATAAAAAATGAAACTTTATGGAATATTGTTTTTGGTCAGTTGATGCTCAATTTCAAATACGATAATTGGAGCTATGTTATATGTACAAGTACGAGGTGGCCGTATGGATAGAGTCGCGAGAACAGTCGCTGGTTCGAATCCCAAAATATTCGTCCAAAATGTTTTAATAGTTTTATGCATTTTTCGATTTTTCGCCATGATTACAATATATATGTGAATATTTATAATGAGTGGAAATTGTCTATATCTCAAGATATAATATTCAGCAAATGTTGCAAAGTGTTATCTTCCCGTGCTAGCTTTGTCCGCGGGATTAGAGAATTGCACACAACAGTATCTGAACTTATTTGATCAACTTAGTATTTAGTCGTATCAAAAGTGATCTCAGGGAACTAGTTCTGTGCGTTGAATTCGTACATATATATCCCTTTGGGATGTAGACGATATCAACAATTAGCCTGGCAAGACGAAATCAAGGCCAAATGAGAAAATTATCTGTTGACCAACCATAATGGGTAAATAGACAAGTGTAGTTTACGGCCATAGCGCATCTATTTCAACCCTTAACGATAACAGTTCTACCACCAGTAAAGACGTGGCGCATGTGCAGCTGATGATCAGCGTAAACCCAGAAAGACCTTTCGGTCAAATGAAACTGGTCGTGCAACAATTACTATGGGCATGATGAACTGAGAGCATATGCATTCGGAACTTTAAACATTGCTGATTACCCTTATTCACCATATTGAGAGTGGTTGTCAGTCGAACGCCATATAGGATGCTCGTCACCTACCGCACATGAGGGTATATTTACAGCACACGCAAAAAAGGAAAAAAAAAGAAATGACCCTACGAGAGTTGTCGTTGGTTCTCTTTAAAAAAAATGAGACTTGCGGACACTCAATTCAGCGAGTGGCGAGTAAAATCTATTCATTTCATTTCCGTATTCAACTTTTTATTTATGCAATTAACGGCATTAACGTAACAGAGTCGGCACGAAGATATCATATAACAGCATCAGTTTAATGAGAAGGAAAAGGGTGTAAAACCACGAGTAAAATATGCTTGCCCTTGCAAACCGCGCTCTCTGCGGTCATCCCGAATCCATTCAATTCCACTGGAGTCACGTGATCCGCTGTGAATAGACTGTACGCCGGGGCCGTTTGTCCATCTTATCGTACGAGGTCCTTTACCACACTATACACCTGCGTAAAGCTCTACCAGAAAATGTAAAAGCATCCAAGATGGCCGCTTTCATAACGTCACAGTGACGCCATTTTCAAAAAAGGCATTTTTGGTCGATTTTTCGGTCGGATTTTCCGATTTTTTTATTTATGCAATTTCTTCGCAAAAACTGCATGATAAATTAGTAAATATTAATGTGATATGAAATAAAATATGCCCACTTTTCGATGCGGAAAAGCAGAAATTTTGAAGAAGTATGGCAAAAACATCACTTTTCTGGTACCCCACGTGACCGCCATCTTGAATTCACCCATGATCATCTGCTCGCGGGGTTATGCAAATAGGCTCAAAATCACCCCAATATGATAAACTAAAAAGTCATGGAATTTCAGCTCTCCGTTTTTGTCGTTCCGGAGATAGCGCAGAAAGTTTGGTAGGGGGGGGGGGACATTTCGCCCCCCCCCCCCATGCAGGCCAGGTAGGGTTGAAAGAAAAATACAATAGTGTCTTGTCCCTGCATCATTTCAGCGTTAATATGTTACTTGAATGTAATATTAACACAAGCAAATTTCTTACAAGAGAGAAGCGGTCAATATATTTAATGATGTTAACAATACATCCTGATGATGTTTCCGTCTAATCTGTATCAAATGAATATCGAAGTCGTTCGATTGTGACAGTCCATGTAGATAGCATTAAGATATTAAATAACGTGTCATATGTCGACCATTTTATGATTGGTAATTCATTGAATCATTACAGTTTAGTCCGTATTCCTCACTACACTAAATTCGATAATTGGATCAAATTAACCGTATTGAAATATTTTCTGACATTCACCACAGGAACAAAGATGCACCTGACGCGTTTTCCGGTTTATGCAACACAGCTAGTGATCTCAGAGACAGGCGTATTCGTTATGTGATTGATGATCACTGCTGGAAATGTAAGTTCCAAATTTCGAGACGATATTCGACATTGCATATGTTTCAGTGATTGGTGAATCGATTATTCGTTTGTCCTCGTCTACCTCGGTCTTCCAATAACTGCCCATGGCTAGCTTTACTGGATTTTATTCTCGATTGTTGACCTGCAGGACATCTCACTCGGGTTTTGTTAAATCAGGTCTGACTGATTCGTATTATTTCTTTCGTTAATGTCGGGGTTCTCATCAATTTAGTGCCATTATTTTTCACATGTCTTCTGTTTTACAGACCAGATCCACCTGAAATTTCAGGGATCCACCTGAAACCACTTTTCCAGTTCCGGTACCTTACCAATAAGCCGCTTTCTTTCATGAGAAACCAAGCTTCGTCAAGCTATAGCCAATCGAGTTATTCTGGTCTTGCTTCTAGAGACTCAACGGTGAATATGTTTGAATTTGACAGACAGTTATTCAGTTATTCAGTTTTATAATGATACAGCAATGATACAAACTGATACCTTCAGTGTAATTCCTTTCAAAATTTTTGCAATTGACATAATTCGTAATACCAAAAAGAGCATTATGAAACAAGGAAGATAATTCATTCACCGTGTTTCAAAATCTGTGATGCACTACTAAAATTTGTGTTAATTTTTCTGAGGAGAAGTTGTCCTAAATCTACGATGTTTTCCAGTTTTAGAAATGCAACTCACCAACAAATAATTTAGGAAATAATGTTTTCATAGGCGTGTTAAATCGTTATTTTACGCACGGTTAGTGTGGGAAAGTTTATATTTTGGTGCAAGGGCAAATCTATTCTATTGCACTACTCAAACTGATTATCAACAAAGATTGCAATGAAAGGTAAACATATTTAATCTTTGACAACTTTTCTCCTATTTTATTTTATACACTCGTCCACTGATGTTGGGACGAGGCTCCCGTCTCGGTTGTTAGTGGACGAGTTTATGTGATCTCTCAAATGGGGAGTGATTTTGTCAGCTGAGTCAGCTGTTCGGGAAATTACGTGGATATATGCCTATTTGTGTCGCTTTGTTAATCAATTTCCCGAAGGAAACAACAGTTAAACTTGAGAAGGAAATTTCATCTTGTAATTTATTTGTTTGTTTTATTCGATTGTTACTTGTGTGAAAGTAGACGTCCCTTCCTCATCCGACTTGTGAAATGGAAACTCCTAATGAACACCTGCACTTAAATCTTGTACTTATTGCACTGCTTAGCTCGATGTTATTGACACAAGTGTTATAGAATACAAAATAATTCATTTATGAGAAAACTGTATTTGCCAAATGCGATATACATCACAATGGAATTTCATTCATATATGATGAAGTTTGTGGAGAAAAGGACTATCCAGGAAATACGATAAAACCTGAAATTCTGAAAGTATATGGTCTCAGAAATGTTGTCACAAATCTCGTCGCCACACTCTAATACCATGGGTCTATATCCCAATTAAAAATTATTTCGAATTAAAGCGAAACCTTTCAGAAATCTTCTTCGAGAGTAGCAATCGATCAAAGCAACTTTACCTTGCTGGCACTCGCCTTCCGCGTGGCATCAGGTGCAATACTATCGTTAATGTCATGCAATATGGATTTGTTGCTGGAATAATTTCACTGTCTGGCAAACGATTAAACTGACAAGCTGGAAGTATATGTCCGATCATTTGCTTTTTTTGTGGCCTATATGCATATTTTATCATATTTGTCTCTACTTTCCCGTCGTAAGAAAGTCTATTGGGTTCATTTGAGCTAAACGGCGTTAGGAACAGTTTTGTCAAGGAAACCATAGCTATTTATTATTTGACTACATTTTGAAAAGATAAATAAAAATAAAAGATTATTTCAAAATTTATAACCGGATTCAACTCCGATTAGATCAAAGTCCACAGGGCGAACAACTGAATGAAAAACCGATATGACGATCTTGGTTTTCTCCAAATATGCTTGTGTTGCGTAGAATGGTATTTTTAGTACTATGGAGGCCTACTGGTTAAAAGCCGGTAACACAAAATTGAGCCCTCCATACTTAACATTGCAAACTTTCATATTTTGTGATAACACTCGTTTATACTGCGACGATGATATTTTCTCATTTATTATAAAAATATCAATTATGTTCCATAACAGGGCAAAGTATATGTTCATTTATATGTCATCAATAATTTGGGCCAGGGGTTCCAAATGTGTACCCCACAGAAGTACAAGATAGGGTGATATTTACTGTCATAACATCTCCTTACATTTTTATTGTTAATATTTCTGAGAGTATACTAAACGTGACGTATTCGTCTAGTGACTTTAAGGGGTTATTCTTTTTCGTCCAGAATATGATTTGATCAGCAATTCAGGATCTTTCAATCAGTTTAACATGCATAGGGGAACTAATAATTCTATATTCATCTTCCTAAGTCGAAATCTCCGATCATCTAGTTCATTTGATCAAATATTATATTAAAAAATCAGAAAAAAAAGTTAATTGTTGGAAGAACTTCCTATTGTTGGAAGAACACTCTATGAATGAACCCAACACTGATGTCGATGGTACTCCGCGTTAAGAATCCTACGTGTTGTGCTAACGGTAATCGAATGTCGATGCCGTTTGCTAGTTTTAATTTCACGCAACCCGACATTTGTGTGTGAAATAAAGTGTATGACATACTGTCCAATGTATATACAATGATGCCCAGTGTAATAGATATGACAAGTGAAGTCCCTCAGGATCTCTGGACATTTCACGCCAGATTATTGCTTCAGATTAACACAGCAGTGCCTGGTCTCATCGATCCAATACACTGGATTATGTTTAAATTTCAATAAGGCTCAGTGCTTGATCAGCTATATCATATCACCAATACCATGATAGAGTATAATCCTAACGAGATTGTGATGTTTATCGTCAATTTCATGGAACTAACACATTGGAACTGTTTGATATGACCCAATGTTCTGCAAGTTAAAATATTATTTTCGGTGAACAATCGGAGTGCATAACCGTGTACATCTAATTTGTGTTGATTTTAGTTGATAGTTCACAAAGATGATTAATGATATTAGTTACATGTATTATTAAAGGCAATGCATTCAAATCATGCGAAACATCTGCAGAGTGAAAGAATCATATTATTATGTACATTATGGAGGAAGTCAATTCAATTCAACAAGTGTTCCAAATTCAGCAATACATGGAATTTTGTTTTGAACGAATTGAATAACCCTATCTGGCTCGGGCTGTTTGGGACCTATATATATGCTATAGCATTGGCCAAAATTCATTTGTCCTTGTCGGAGGAAAAGTCTGAAAATTTTGTACTTTTGTGAAATGTACATCGTCCTCAAATTTATAAATAATAGAGACCAGGAATACTTGATATCATATTTCCGACCATTTGTCCGCATTTCTCCACGAGGAAGAGGAACGGCCCAGTTTGACGCGATGAGGACTCCCCGAATTGCGTCTCCCCGAATCTCCGATTTGACTCATCCTCAGCCATATCACTTGTCCAAACGCGCAATAATACTTACAGGCTCTGTATTTTGCATCTGAATTGTTTCGAGTTGTGGTTGGTTTGGACATATACCCAATAATGCGATCAGCCACTGCATCTTAAACCCTATCGCATATTACACTACATTTTAATGTTCTTCTTACTGGGGCGTTGACCACTCTGTACCATCTCAGTCATTTAACTAAACTAAAGCTCTTATCACTCTGCACTATGTAGAAAGGTCAACTCTATCAGACATGCACTGAAAAGGCTATGGATATACATACACGTGCTATGTTAATGCACGTGTACGTGTGCACGGTTAATGTTACATCATTTAACAGCTAAATGAACGCTAAATGCTCCAAAACTTTTTGCTGTTTCAAGTCACTCTCCTCAAATCCGTAGCTATCCCAAGTTTCACATCCACGGCCTTATCAAAACGATACTGGTCCCCATTGTTGGACGCTAGGTTCCATATTTGAGTTTAGATGTTTGATCACTCCGCAGCTATTCTGATGAAGATTTCATGACCTTTCGACCAGATCTGTTGTCGTTCATTCACGACATATAGGCCAGCAAGGGTTATAACATGTCGAAATTATGTTTCGTGTTTACGCCCCCGAAGTGCTCTTTCTGAATTTGGTTTGGCTTGATGTCAACTTCCCGAACCCGACATCATAGCTATCTTGATGACATCATAGCTATCTTGATGACATCATAGCTATCTTGATGACATCATAGCTATCTTGATGACATCATAGCTATCTTGATGACATCATAGCTATCTTGATGACATCATAGCTATCTTGATGACATCATAACTATTTTGATGACATCATAGCTATCTTGATGACATCATAGCTATCTTGATGACATCATAGCTTATCTTGATGACATCATAGCTATCTTGATGACATGTCATGGTTTTTCGCCTGAAAAAATCCCGGTCACAATGGGCGTAAGATGCTCTTTCTGATTTTTGTCTGTTAGGTTACCTCAATACTCTCCCGACGAATTTCGTTTCCAATCGACCACAAATGTGACTGCACGGTAGACACAAACAAGTTCTTGAGTTCGAATCCCGCTGACGACCAATTGATCTTTTCTCTCTCAAACATAATTTCATATATATATATATATATATGCTCAGTGGCGAGCTATACGCCATACCAAATATCATTTCCTACTGCGTGTGTTAACCGTACGGAGAGCTTTCTATACGGTACTTCTGGGTATACACGATTAATTTGAACTTGACTGAGTTACAGTTTAAATTATGTTGTTTGTTAGTCGAAGGGATGACACATCGGGTAATCTTGAGCTTAAAGTCAAACTGAGCTAGATCACACCTTCATTCGCCGAACCTCGGTGCCATCGAAATCACAAGCATTATGTAGTAAAAGATGAGAGTTTGAAATATCAATTCAATGATTTTCTCATTCTTTATTCAGCCATATCACTACATAGTTGCTGGATTGATCAGATGCGCCCAACATCGTTACTATTCCATATGCAATGCTCATTCGAGGCCTGTCATCTCAGAATTCGCCAGTTACAGTTCCGATGAACCAAGTTAGTTACTAATTAATTATGACAATAGCTGGTTCGTTAACCTTGATTGCCTGAAGACAAATAGTCCAGGATCCAAAAACAAGAAAGAGGTATTCCTTTGCATCGCGAAATAGATTTTTTGGACTTGTTTTTTTTTTATAATATCAACCTCTCCCGGCGAATTATAAACTGAGTGTAGATATCTAGGGTGGTGCCTAAGGTTGTCACATGCACTTGATTGATGTTGGCTGGTTTGAAAAAAACGGGATGACGGTATAGAGGTCATTCAACCCTTATATTTTATTTATCCCCGAGTTCGTTGATGTGAAAGTGGTCATATTCTACCTCCAAATGTGGTCATATTCTACCTCCAAATGTGGTCATATTCTACCTCCAAATGACGGCCTTTAAGATAAATATTCCGAATTTCTTCAGTTAGTTTTATGTTGTCATAGTGACGTTAGAAGCCTGGGAAGAAACTTTTTTCTCGTGATTTCAGGGCAAATTTTCTCGATATTCTCGGTTTCTGCAGTACACCCTGCTTGATGATTTTTGGCAAAGAGTCTTGGAAGGTAATGCGTCTCTCGTAATTCTAGACCACGAATATCTTTCTACCAAGGTCGCTGATCACTGGTTGTATTCATTTAGATGTTGTCTAGTCGTGACAAGATCTCAAGCGAATGGAGGTAGGGATAATTATCGTTTCATATTTACTTTAATTTGTGAGGTATCAGGCATAAATGTTCCACGTATTGATTGGGGATGTTGAGGTATGCAAGATAGAGTAATCAGACTTCAAGCGCCTGCTTTAATAACGGTATTCTGACGTCATAAATCTCGGGATGCGATTTTACCTTCATTTGTGTCGATTCCTTGTACATTGTTACGTTATTTTATTAATTGTTACGCTAATATTTGGATACTGTAATATAAGGTTTAATGAAAAAAATATGACGGAGAGTTCCTCAGCTGGTGAGAAAACCGTCACAAAACTGGACCAAGCACGTGTGAGAAGCAAAAAGGCATGATACAACGTGTAGATGTCAGGAGAAGACGCAGGAATGCACGGGCAGACACCCCTCTATACGATTAATCCAATCTGAAAATAAATTGATCGGTTGGCTGAATCGATCTGTTAAGATCGATTATCCAGACAACGATTGACCAATCGAGCAGTCCATTTTTTCTTCGTCCCTTGTATCAAGCATTCTTGTCTCGCTCATGTCGTATTATTATGTATCAAATATATCAGAATGATCTGGATGCAAGGGAGGTGGGGGGGGGGGGCTGGATATTCAGTCTGGGGTAGACAGAATTCCTCATGTGTCTTTTCCATGGCATTGTGGGAGCTTAGTACTTTGTATGAGTAAACGTAACTTTGATACAATTCGCAGAGACGTTGTAGGGGGGGAATGTTACTGGAATGAAAAAGAGACGGTTTTAAGTGTGGAGATTGTATGTTTGCTTGCTCAATATTGTTCTCAAATAATCATGAGTAGAATCGAAATCCATGTTGGGATGGTCTGCGATCTCGGTAAACTAAGATAGTAATATCACATACATTTTAGTTTATTAACATTGGCAAAAACGAACATCAGAGGGCCTGAACACTAGATGCTCCTTGTGGGATTATAACGCCGTTGTTCAATGTATCTCCGGATTTGAGCTTAAGTTTTGATTCTGAACATAATAGTTATGCAGTCATTGTATTCAGGGCATAAATACTGACAAATTCATAATAGATATTTTATCCTCTTTTTCGTAACTTAACTTTGTCAATAAATTTAATGCAATTATTTTATAAGGCATTGAAATGCTGTTTTTTTCTGACAAATTTTGTAAATTGGAAAGTATATCTCATGTATAGCATAATGTAATATTATGTCCCCATAATGTTTATGTACCCATAATGTTTTTGTACCCATACTGTTTATTCGTTTTCATGCATGGAACAATACAAAATGAAAAGTATCAATTTTCGAATGAGATGATGACATTTAGCAAATCAATCTATATAAGCTGAGGTGATACTCATTTACAATGGACACTATGCACAATAGGTTTTAAAAAAGGAAGTATCTCCATCGAAACGCCAAGCCAGGTCGACTTCACAAAGCTAACTTAAGGAGGAATAAACACCGAAATCAAGCAATCCAATTCCATCCAACCGTAATATCATAGCGTTTTCATGCTCACTTCAACAGTAGTCTTATAGTGGACTTTATTCTCATTCTCTCATTACTTTCTGGTCAAAATGCATGTAACATTCATTCCTTTCACGTGGAAACACGCACTTTTAGAAAATTAAACTGATTTTCTCTAAGAAACGAAACATTGGTGAAACATATCCCAAAATGCGAAGAAACTGACGAATGACGACGTCAACGTTGTCATAGTAGATTGTGAAGGTTTGTTTGATTGCTGTCTCGCTAGATACTCATCAAGTTACCAGACGTAGAAAAGTTTCAATAATTTCGTTACGAGACTGACGGAGATAACAAGTGCAAGCTGCGACGAGCTGTAATTTGGTTAATGATTGACACTCTATGAAAATCGTCCAAAACAAACAAGTCAAGCAAAGTATAACGTGTGCGAAAATATATGAAAACATAGAAATGCTAAAATACGGATGTTGCTATAGAGAAGACATCACGTACTTCAAAATAGACAGGTCATTCTAGACGCAGGTGAAAATTTGATTCCTCAGTTTGCTCAACCAGTATTCACACGCAAAGTGTGCAAAAGTTGAGGTCTCTGTTCCCAGTGAATAACATATAGAAGATTTGTGTTTGCGTTACTCGCTGAGAGAGGGCATCCTGTTACCTCATTCTCCACCATGGACGTCGACATCAAATAAAGCATGGTATCATGATCTTACAAGCAAAACCTAACATAGAGTTATATGAAAATATATCAAAATATCGTGGAGAAATTTCAACAACAAAAAATCCAGAGGAAAATACATTCGAAATGTTAATGACGACTTAGTCACGCCAACATTGAAGACAATCGGAATCGGAATGCTTTATCTGAATGATTCGTAGACTGACGGAAAGTGACACTCTATTGCGATCAGGAGAAATTAGGAGTACACAAAATATTAGAAGGTAATAATCACCCTTCTCTATTTCGACTTCATATTGATCCTTTGTACCGTTCAACTTGGGAATGCTACAATCCTAACATGCGTTACACCTGATATAGAATTAACGAAGAGAAAATGATCTTACACAAACAAAAATCAGAATGCAAAAAGCATTGCTGTAAGTATGAAATATAAAAAAAATGGGGGCACATTTGTAAATAAATCGAGAGAGAAATTACCCTCCGTGATAGATTCTTCTTGTTTGTCTGATAGATCATTATTCACATATCAAGTGTGAAAAGTTTTCGCAAGTTTAGCACCATAGTAAAAAAAAGAAGATATGTGTGAATATCCCACTTACCCCCATCGTAGAGTTGATTTTGTTCTGAAATGACAGCGCTGAAGAAATGCATGCTCTGACCTTAGACACCACCGTAGATGCATACACCAGGTCTAGAACTTATCAGCAGATTATATTCGCATAAACAATGGTCAAATTAGATCTACGCGGAGGTGAAAGGAAAACCTTATGTTTACACCTTTTTGAGGATTTGGCTCCTGGACTATATGGGGTCACAAGCATAAGTCTATAACGTGTTGACCTCTGAAGATACACAGGCAAACTTTCACCAACCAGTACCGTTCAGTTCTGTACCAATTGGTACCGTTCAGTTTCCTGTTGGTACCCTCTAGGTAACTTGTTGGTACTGCACGGATATTTTAGGCTTGGTACCGTTAGGTCCTGACTGAACAGTACCGTGCAGTTACCAATCAGTCACCACACGGTAGTATATGCCAGGTTCTTTCCAGTTACCTACCAGTAACTGATTGGTAACCGATTGGTAGCCACCATCATCCTAACTTTACAGTACCGTGCAGTTCTGACTTGTAGGGTACTGGCCAGTTACTGATTGGTAACCACTAGGTTATACCGTACAGGAAATGTGAGGTTACTGCTTGGTGACAGCTTGGTACTGTTCAGCTACCGATTGGTATCACGGGTTGGTTCCACAAAGTGGCAACTGATTGGTGACCACTTGGTACCTTCGTGTAACTGATTGGTAGAACAGATGTTTTATTGGAAAGGTACCAATTGGTAGCCAATCATTGGTGACCACTTGGTACCATTCAGTAACTGGTTGGTACCACACTTTATTCGACAAAAGTACCCATTGGTAACTGATTGGTGACCACTTGGTACCAATCAGTAACCGGTTGGTACCCATTGGTAACTGATTGGTGACTACTTGGTACCAATCAGTAACTGGTTGGTACCACACACGTACCAATTGGTAACTGATTGGTGACCACTTGGTACCAATCAGTAACAGGTACCGCAGCTGTTCTTCCACAAAATACTAAATGATAGGGGAGATATATTTCATTTATGGTGTATCAATTTTTATTTAAATACGACCAAGATACTTGCATGTGGATGGTTATTCAATAACAAGTGAGAAATGACTACATTGTAGTCAAAACCTGCGGCAGTGGCAATAATACAGTGAAAGACATATCAGCGGAGGTAGTGGTAATTGTAGAAAAAAGCGCCATCTGCCAGTGTTTTTATGCCAAGGGAAGTAATTTTCAACTTGTAACCCACAATTGTGGGGATTGCGTAATAGTTCTGATACCATATATATATATATTCACTTTCCCCGTTCAAAATCCGACGATTTTGACGGTCTGTACTGAATTGACAGACGAACTCACCATGATCGCTTTGGCAATGTTTTGGTACAAGTATCGTGTATGCCAAGTTTCAAAACATTCGGTTCAGTCGTTACTTTTTGCAAATCAAAAAGGCTTTCAACTTTTTGGAAATCCAAACAAATTTCGAGGATTTAGTCATAGCGCGAAAATCTGCGCTCTTCAGTCTCCCTTCTCGCCTAATTTGCCGATCAAAATGGAAAATTTATATTTCCTTCAAAGTTATTTTTCAATAAATTTATTATCAAGTCTATCACTTCGATCTGTGAAACTACGGAATGGGATTTAAGGCTTTATCGAACTGTCCAAGAGGCATAATAACACTTTTTTCACTATTCAAATTGAGGCCTGTTAAAGTCTTGATATTCGATTAAAATAATTAATTAGGTTTCTGCATTAACGTTCGTTATCATCTGCGAACTAAATTCCTTGCCACTCTTTTCCACGCAGCAAGTCAATACCAAGACATGGTTTGCTTCTTCTATATAAATGATTAACTATTTCATTCTTAGGAAATATCATCTCATTTGACATGTTCGGCCAAGCCTTTTCGAAGGTTGCTAATTTTATTAATTTCTTTTCTTTAAAATCAAATTCTGCAAACAAGAAACATTTCTAGTCAGTATCTATGGATATCTTCCTATACTCAATTCGCGAATATGTTTGTCACTAAGTCATTCCGAAGGTGATTCAAGTGCGAAGTTTCGGGGCTAGTTCACTAAACAAGGTCTGTGTGTAAGAGAATGGTGTCGAATTCTCGTTATTATCTTTTGATACATCAAATTGTTGCATTTGCGAAAATGACTGCCAAGTTAAAGTCAATGCGAAAGGTATCTAAGTATCAAAATCAAACTAAAAAACCCTCCAGGAAAACAAAGGCCCTGGCTTTTGGCCACGAGGTCAACTGGATCGTTTTTATGGCCAGTATCTGCTATATATGACGTAATTCCATACGTAAAACTGATTGACAAAGTAACGTAAATTTTGTATAGAACCAGTATATTCTAGCAGAAATGGGCTCCGACTTGAGAGAATGATGTCAAATGCAATATGTTTCTGCGCATTGTCTGCTGATACACATAAGTATTGAATTTACGGAAGTGATTAATGCTATTCTAAAGGGATTCTGAGAGCGGAAGAGGACGGGAACATCAATACCAGCGAATCAAGGCCTGGCTTGCGAGAATGAGGATAGAGAGACTGTGTTCCGAAAGAGAATCATTCAAAATAGCTATTTGCCAAATGTCATGCTTGTAACCGAAAGTGCAGAATATAACTGCACGACTGCGAGGTATTGTTCGCGCACAGGGGTGTCTAACTCATTAAATACTATACATAGTCATTTCTGTCCCTTCGAAGTGGGCTACCATTTGAAATTGTCCGGTGATGAGTGAATCCATCTGAATCCTTTCGTCGGCAAAATAAGCATTCAAGATTCAAGATTTGATTGTACAAACACCAGTCAAAGGCAGAGTACAAAATTTTAAGAGGAATACAACAAGAGAAACAATGAACAGTGACATGAATATTAATATTTATATATATGTTATATCTGAGAGATATGTTATATCTGAGTGTTACCGTTGATATTAGAACCTTGATTTTTGGCATGAAGGTGCATTAGGGGACTGTTACCAGCATGTTTCGAGCTGACCTACTTTTGATGAAAATTTCTGGTGATTTTTGATTAAAATCACTGGTGAATCTAACTTGAGCCGTGCCCATCTTAATATAGGCAGGATTTCAACTGCGGGTCCAAGAGTTCAGCGTGCGTCGGAGTCCTAATGCCTACCCTACTTCTTATATCCTGTGACGTTATTCACACTGGGCATGAAGGTGCATTAGGGGACTGTTGCCAGCATGTTTCGAGCTGATCTACTTTTGATGAAAATTTCTGGTGATTTTTAATTAAAATCACTGGTGATTCTAACTTGGGCCATGCCCATCTTAATATTGGCAGGATTTCAACTGGGGGTACAAGAGTTCAGTGCGTGTCGGAGTCCGAATGCCTACCCTACTTCGTAGGTCGTTTGACGTTATTCACACTATTCTCATGTATAATAAATCCAATCCGGAAATTAACGAAGCAATAATTCATTCCACCGAATATAGTTGCAAATGAATTCAAACGCGCTTGAAGACAGTGTTGTCATGTGAGATCGGAGGTTGAAAAGAAAAGTGTGGCAGAGATCACACTCTCTTAGCGCATGCGCATTTCAAAAAGTCACAAGAAGAAGAACAAGAACAAGAACAACAACAACAACGCGAGCCTCCCGTAGACCTGCGTGCCGCAGGTAAAAAAGACAACAAACGTTACCTTTTTCGCAGACAATTCACACCACATTTTCGTCATGAATTAAGCATGTTGTATATTTTTTCTATTCACTTCCTATAATCTCTGGGAACATGGCAATCACACACAATATGTGTTTTAAGCACAATTTATTTTTCAGCAATTTTCAAACATTATCAAGTTGAGAAATTCAACATTCTCAAGGAATAAAAATTGAAAGGCATATTTATTACACAATTGTCGAGTCTTGTTTTTTCTAATGATCCTCTCATACGATAGCATGAAGATAGAATTCACGGTAAGTTACCATGCATGATCTAAAGAACAAACATTTCTTTTCATATAAATCATTTTGATTATTCCTTACATACTATCTGGTAAAAAATAATTGTAGATCTTCAACTGAAATAACTTTCAAACAAAATATCAAAGATTTGCTGATATTGCTGGAATTGGTAAATTAAATTTATTCACTGGGCTGGAAATAAGGCGTGGTTATGGGAACCTATTTACAGGTTACTGTGAAATTTAAGGTGGTCTGGTTATTGGGTAACCTTCTGGCAACTAGTTACCTGAATAACAGGTTACCAGTTATTTCCGGCCCTGTATTCACATTGTAATTTCATTATAGCAGGAATCCAAGACCGTGTAAGAATTAGTTTCCAAAAACTTTCATGTGAAAAATCTTTTTATCCAAGCCAACTTTAAAGCTTTGTTCATTTGAACGAAATCTGGGGCATTTGATCTAAAGACATGATCATGCCTGATGAGTATCTAGGCAGGAGGAATATTTTCTCGCCTTTGTTATTCAATATAAATTTGAACAATTTTGTTAAGCTTATTTATCATTTTACAGAACCTTGCTATCCCTTGTGCATTATAGTAAAATTCTACATTCTCTTTGCAGTTTATTTATATCTTTCTGGAAGTTTAATTCCCAATGATTTCCCCAATTTAGTTCTTATTAGCTGCAGCTGTTATTTCAAACTCCGAACAGCGCATGTCAGCTGAACGACTGTCGTTTGGCTGACGATAGTCGTTCAGATGTATGCGCTGTTCGGAATTTGATTTGGGGCAAAAGGCGGTTATGTCCCCTTCTCTCTAGACAAACCACTAGGGGGCGTTGGGTGTAAAGCAGACGACATGTGCAGCAAAGGAAGTTCTGGCAACATTTCGTTGCACAGCAGTGAAAAAGAAGTATTAATTTCTTCCATTATGTCAGAAATTGGAGTAGAGGAGGTCTTTCAGATCATTTAGGACGAGTGGGACTTCGTGTTGAACTTTTTATACATTCCGGATGACTACAGTCTACACACTGACTGAATCAACTCAGTGAACAGGTCACAGCAGCAACAACAACAACACCAGGCTGACAAATAGCAGAAACTTGCAGCTTGCACTCGGACTCAAAAGTTGCAGATTGTAAGATTCAACAGTCACCAGTTGAATTTTATGCAACCCCAGGTTGGGCCACACAGTCTTTCTCTGAGAAGCAATGCCAAAAATACCAGGTAACTCAATGATCTCAATTTTTGCTTTTATTTTGTCAAAATCAACAAATCCAGTTGTCAGCTTTTTTTCTTCGACAATTTAAATACTGGTATCATTCTTATACGTAACATTTTGCTCAAACTTTATGCGAATTTGTTTGATTCCCTTAAATTATTTTTCGCAGAAATTTGAAATCACAATTTTGCAGGGTTGAATAAATCTTTATGGTAATGAAAAAGTGAAACGTTATATCTTGAACAACTCTCTAATGAGACTCAGAGTGGAGAACAATACATCTGCTGTTCCATCAGCTGCCAACGACTCGTGCAGCTACGGGTGTCCGACCTATTATCGTGTTGTTTTTGAAGGTTTATTTGGAATATATAAAAAGTACTTCTTGAAATGATATGAAAACTGACACGATGATTGCTGAGCTCGTCGGCTATCTTCCGTTATGAATTCAATCCATGACGTCACTCCCTCCTGCAAGTGCGAGAGCTATTTTTAAATCGACTTTTCAGCTCAGTTCCCACCGTGGACAGTACAGAGGAGTCGCCAGTTCCGACCCACCAAAGTGAAATTTGCATCTGTTTCAGAAGGAAAGGGTTTGATTGGCATATTCATTATCTTGATCGCCGTACAATTGCCCATAGCCTTTATTAACAAACTAACTTAGCTGGGGATAAACTGAACTGCAGGGAAAATAAAATTACATTTCTTAATGAGGGGTGTCAGTTCCGACCCACTGTCGCCAGTTCCGATCCAGCCTCGTTTGGACATTGACCTTTGACCCAGATATAAACAAATGTAATCGTCAACATGATAAATTTTCCCGCCAAAATAGGGTCCTAGCTGGATATTTCGTTTTGAATGTCTTCATCTCATAAGTGAACATCTGAAGTTAAAGAATGCGGGTTGGGGGTGATAGTGATATGGTCGAGCTAATCATACTGGCAAGATATATTGGACACTGAAATAACTCCGATGGCTAATAAGCGACAGCGTATATTCGCTCGAAAATGATGATAAATCAACGGTACTTCTACTTATTTTACCTCTGAATTGCAGATTAAAGAGAAGAAATGCTAATCAGCACTCGAGTAACGATTTTACGTAGTGAGCGCTGCGTTCGCAAGACATTTTCAGGCCATGGTACGACCCAGCTTGGCCATCCATGGATGATGGTGGTTCGGAACTGGGTCCGTCAGTTGATGTCAACAATGGGGCAGGTAGCCTTTAGAGAGACACCCCAGTAAATAAATTTATGACAGATACATAGTACCATATGATAATTATATGTGAGAAACAAAACATCAAAACTTTGATCGGAAGCGCTGGCAGACGACACGGTTTTTGACCAACGGCGAGTCCTGGTGTTTGTACTTACACCGGTGTAGTCGTGTGCATGGAGTGGGTCTGCAAAGCGGTCTCCTAACAAAATCAGTGAATGCATAATATAATTTAACCATGATTGAGAGGTTGATCAACTTGCTTGAATACACCAAATGTTTTATGATTTCGCGTGATCTGTTCATGGTTATGACAAGAAGCAATATTTTGGGAAGTGGGTCGGAACTGATACTGGATCGGAACTGGCGACGTCACTGTACCAGTTATCGGACACCCATCGTGAACAAGAATTTGACGTTGAAGTACAATGTATTTTCAAGTTTTGTGCATGACAATCATTAGTTCTGTCGTTTAAGATGATATGATCATTGTTCAATTTCTACACGTATTTACTTGAGAGCAAGATCCGGAAGACAGGGTGGTAGATCGAATTTCGCACCCCGCCACAACATGAATTTTGATCAAAACAAAATTTATGTTACATTTCAATTTTTCGACTTTCGTGTCTACCTATAATTCTATATTTTGCATAACAATTAGAAATGATCTCCCCTTTGTTCTGACATATTATTGCCTTGTCATCACGAGCACAACACTAGCTAAGATTCATAGCGTCTCCCTTCCCTCACCGCTATGCCGACGACAAATACATTTCCCTGGTGGTAGCTCGAACATCTCCATGGCACACTTATTATTACCTTTGCGCCCTATTGGACCTTCAACTTGAGAAAATGGGCCGCCATGAATAAAAATACAGAAATGGCAGACTAAATGGCCATTCGTTGGTCAAAAATTAATTACAGACGTTAAAAGTATTCCTATGGAGCCTCAAAATCACCTGAAATCGAGGGTCAAGAAGATGGGCATTTCCGTCATAATAGACCCCGTGTATACAGGGGATGATGATCACAACACCGATTATGGTATTTTTATTCATGGCGGCCCTTTTTCTCAAGTAATGAAGGTCCAATAGAGCGCAAATGTAATAATAAGTGCGCCATGGAGATGTTCGAATTACCACCAGGGAAATGTATTTGTCGTCGGCATAGTGGTGAGGGAAGGGAGACGCTATGAATCTTAGCTAGCGCAACACGTGCGCTCGAGATGCGTGTCCGATAACTGACCTGTCCGATAACTGTTCTGACACCCGTAGGGTAAAGATTCAATGGCTGTATGTACATTTGTACACCGGTTTTCCGTAATTCAATTGATCTCTGTACATCAAATATTTCTGAAACTTCGATGTTTTGTGAACTATGCATCGTCCGATAATGTCAGAAAATCGTCACACGCACCAGGATTTTATTTTTATTTTATTTTTGTTTTTCATTATTTATGGCAATTTATCTGTAATTCCTAAATTAATATTAATCATATTAAAGCCGTACCCCAGGCATGGACGGGAACAGCCAGCTGTGAGGCTGGGTTGCCCCGAGGCTATACGGTACGATTTTGGAGGCTAAAATAACACCGAAGCAAAATTTATTCACCAAAAATGATCTTCATATTAGAGAGAGAATCAAGATAATACTCAATGAATATTCAAATAATTGCAGGTTTTATTCAAGGAAGAAAGGTTAATGTGAAAAAGAAAATTATATATCACTAAAAAATTTGTATGAAACCCTTTCAAAGGAAATGACCAATTTCATATTACATTTTTATTCCATCCAGGTAAAATACAGTATGACATGGGGAATATGGAGGGTAGGCCTACTCTGCAGTCTTCAGAAAAATGTCCAGGAATAGGTATGTGGGTAATAGATACCGGTACCGCATATGTATTTTGACAAGTTATAAACACATCTGTCACTCATGTTCTTACCCCCCCCCCCCCTGTCTTTTTAAGGGGAAGGGAATGTTCGCATGCAGTCCCTGTCGGTATGGCAGAACTTATCCAGACAATATCTTGGCTACTATTAATCGACTTTTAGAGTGAGTGAGTGAATATGATTTAACGTCGCTTTCAACTATATTTCAGTCATATCACGACGTTGGGTCCTATTCCTTTTCACACCCGGGAACCACACGGGTGGGTTTGGGGTCCTATTCCTTTTCACACCCGGGAACCCCACGGGTGCTCGACTTATTGAGACATTCTTTCCTTTAGAAGATTCTTAGTTCCTTGCAGAGATATGCATTGTCACATATTTTACCTGTTAAAATATTTTGCTGAATTATGCCTGTGTATCGTAAACGTCATCGTAAACGTCAAGAAATAAGCTTATCTGGTCCATTATATCAGTAACGTTTTTACACGGAAGAGATGCTTTAGGGTCACCTGGCAGATGTGACTTTTTCTTACTCTTAATTCATTGTTCACAGAGTTGTGGCCCTTTATCAATGACATCAATACACTTTTGTACATTGTCACTATCTCTGCCACAAACTCGCACATTCATTGGCTATTTTACTTGCTTTGAGACAACCAGGATAAAATTGTGACAAACGGGTTCGAAATAATCACAAACAGGTTCGAAATATTTTTGTGATCGGTTCAGTGTTGCCATTGTGCCACATGCACTGATGAATTCGCACTTGTTGACGTTACGCTGCATCAAGCTAGTTTGAAATAAACGCAAACCATTGAGCATAGTTTCTCTCAATTTTTGGAAGTGGTTGATGTAAATATCATATGGTCTTCCCTGTGATATGGACAGTCACACTTTACTAGTAAAATTATTGAAGAATAAAATATCATGGGTGCCAAAACCCTTTATATCTTGGTTTGAGGGATCTTCCATTGTTATTTACTCAAATGCTGGTTCTCTCAGTTGATTAGTCAACTGGACCAATTGACAATCAGGAAGGAACAATTACAGAATCTTTAATATTTGATAGTTTGTATTGTGCAAGTCCCCCATTTGGTCCAAATGTTTAGGGATATATTTTGGTGAGAGCATAAGAAGGAAATCAGGTTCCCATTTGCAAAAGGCGTACCCTATTACAAATTGTACCACCATCTACCGTTTTCATTTTTCATCTATGACGG